>LT550334.1:207056-219751 GCA_900079185.1 Absidia glauca
AAGAAACCGGGAGAGAAGAGGCAACATGAAAGGGAGCAGGACGAGAAGAGCCCGGGAGAAAAGAGGCAACAGAAACAGAAGCAGGACCAGAAGAGACCGGGAGAGTAGAGGCAGGAGCAGAAGTAGGACCAGAAGAGACCGGTAGAGAAGAGGCAGCAGGAACAGAAGCAGGACGAGAAGAGCGCGGGAGAGAAGAGGCAACAGGAACAGAAGCAGGACCAGAAGAGACCGGGAAAGTAGAGGCAGGAACAGAATCAGGACGAGAAGAGCCTGGAAGAGAAGAGGCACCAGGAAAAGAAGCAGGGCGAAAAGAGACCGAGAGAGGAGAGGCAGGAACAGAAGCAGGGCAAGAAGAGCCCGGGAAAGAAGAGGCAACAGGAACAAACACAGGACGAGCAGGAGACTGTAAAAAAAAAAAGGCTTTGTCAACGATTCTTCTCTCAGGTGGAGCTTACCTGGATTTGTTCGTCGTCGTTCTTATCATCTTCGTTGTTCAATTCGCTATCAGAAGCATACTAAGACAATGTAAATCAGTGTAATTCAGGTTTTTGTTTCAAGCATGCACGTCAAAGTATATCACGTAGATGTAATAGAGATAAGAGTAAAAGGTAATGAGAAAGAAAGAAAGGAGCAAAACAAAAATTTGTAAAGTCATGACATTTTTTCAAAAAGAATCTTCGGAGTTGAAATCTTTTCCATTCTTATGCCTCTCTCGCTCACATTTTGTCACTTCTTCCTCTTTCCCTTTTTTAATACATTTCTACCTTCAAATTTATCACAACGTATACGCATTGACAACAGTATATGGGAGCCGTCTATCACCTATCAACAACAATCAAACATTGAAAGCAAGCTCCAATCATGCAACATATCTGTTTCCCATCAAATCTGTCGATCTACCCTGTGGGCGCCATCACAAACAGCAGAAGTAAAGAAACGTATCACTGTTAAGCTGACATGGTATGTTCGTCCGATCTTGATGGGTTAGTTTTAGGTAGCATCAATAGATTTTGTACTTGGTGGCCATTTAATAAAGATAGACTACTTTTATCATCACATTACATAAAAAAGGGGGGCGTTCAAGTGAGACGATTGATTCTTGATGTTACGATCTGTGAGTTGATTTTACCGTGCGTGCAGTGACATTGACGTTCAAACGGCAACTTTGTCGTGTGTGCAGTGACTTTGTCGCACAGACGGCAACTGTGTCGTACAGCACGACACTTTTTTTTTCCAAGGTGCTCTAGTCAGGGACTCAAAGATTCCCCCGCCATAATTCAGGAAACGCCTACAGGTTTATGATTCCTTTGACTCTTGACTTTGATGCCCTGGCAGCCTCTCAACTGGTGAGAACGGATCTTTTCTCACCGTAGTTTCAATTCCACTCTTTTTTAGATTCTTCTATTCGATATCGGTGGGTCTGTTTTTTTGAACCGGTACGATTTTTAGCTGTAGATTTTTGTGACAAGTTGCCCTGTTTTTCAAAACCGGGATGGACAACCCATCTTCAAACCTTACATACAGCAAGTTAAAATGTATGTCTATCAAAAGATATAAAACTGGAAGTAGGTCTGTGTTTTATGTGTCTGTGAACACTACGCCAAGCCCTAAAACAGCGACTGATTCCACTGACCACAAAGTTGGTCATTCAGCCATCAACGCTCAGCATCTTTGGCGTCATTCGGTAGGCAAGAAGCTCTACTTTCTTCATGTAAAATTTGGGCTAAGCTTTGTTATCTCTTTTACGAGAAAAAACATGTCCAACAAAAAGTGACACTTTTTCATGGGGAATGGTCCATCATTTTTTCCAAAAAAAGGGGTGTTTGAAAAATTGGGCAACATTTTGGTTTTCTGAACTGGAGGGTGTCAGGGACACATAGTGCTTGTGTGTACAGCGTTCAAAAGACAAACCAGTCAATTTGAAAAGTGAGATTCGTTCATTCATGCACTTGATACAGTGCGAAAATTCTTCTGGTGTACACAAAATTCAAGTCAAGCCTGCACAACAGCAGTAGAATCTCGGCCCCTTCGCAAACTCATTTTAAACTCCGATTTCTGAAAAACGAACGGACCATCTTCCATGAAAACGGCGACTTTTTTTCTTGGACGTGGAATTTCTTGTAAACAAGATATATAACCTGCCTTCAGATTTTACGTACAAATAGGTGTGCTTCCTATCTGACGAATGTTGCCAAGGATACAGTACAGGGTTTTCCTGAATGAGCTACTGTACTGACTTTGGGGGCACTCGAACCCGTCGCTGTTTTGAAGCTTTGTGTAGTGTTCGCAAACGTATACAGCATTGAAAGAGCCCAATCTTATTGTCAATCAAGAGATATGAGTTACCTCTTGCTCTATATAAAATCTGAAGGTAGGTTATTCATGTCGGTTTAGATAAAGTAGGGCAACTCGCTACAAAAATTGGGCCTGCAGATCGAAAAGTCAACTGTTTTTAAACGCCGCCCAGCGTCGGCGTTTGATAAAGACAAACCTTTTTTTATCTGGCTGTGCCTCATTCCCTCTTTCTTCTCTACTTTTTCTTTGATCGCACCGCCGATCCAATGGCACAACTTCCTGAATGCTTGTCTGATTCGAAATGTATCATTCACATTGATCTTGGTAAGTCACTGTAAAACATGCACACACTCATTTGCTCACCGACTTGTTTCTTTTGTGGACGTAGATTGTTTCTATAGTCAAGTGGGTAAGAATGAATGGTATTTTCACTATGCATAACAGGGCTCCTCATTACCTTTTGTTTGCTCATGTCTAGAAGAAGTGCGTTTGGGTTTGGATCCAAGTAAACCAGTGGCTGTTCAACAATGGGCGAATCTTATTGCCGGTAAATGAATGGGGTTTGGGACTCTATGTCATGTACTCATTGACTCGATTGCATTCTAGTGAACTATGCAGCTCGCGCTTATGGTGTCAACAGGATGTGTTCTGCAGAAGAAGCAAAACGGCTCTGTCCAGGTAAAAAGAAAAAAAAACACTTTGCAAATGCATCAAAAGCTCTAACCGGGATGAATAGATATCACTTTGGTCCATGTCGCCACTTATGCACCGAACGAAACACAAGCACAGTACCACGCCAACCCATCGATCGCCACACACAAAACTGCTCTGGACGTTTATCATTCGGCTGGGAAACGCATCTTCCAGATCTTCAAACAACATTGCCCCCTTGTACAAAAGCTGGGATCGGACGAGGCCTTCTTGGACATCACAGCGGAGGTCAACACACACCTAAGTGAATCCTTTATACCAGCCCACCCGGTTTTACTAGACGACAAGGGCTTGCCGGTGGCACGGGTGGACGACTTTGTCTTGGACTGGACGACTTTGAATCATGTGGTGCCCAGTGCGGAAGAAAATGAACATCGAGATGGCCTGGTGGAGGGTTCGACCCCTGGTGGTGCTGTCGAGGACCTTTCCTATTGTGATCCTACCACTTGGTTTGACATTCAACTCTTGGTGGCGTCTCAAATGGCAGCAAAAATCCGGAAGCATATCTATGATGAACTGCATTATACTTGCTCGGCGGGTAAGCACCGGAAATTGACTGACAGAAATGGAAGGTACTCACACTTCTGATACTTTGGGCTATAGGGATCGCACATAGCAAAGTGCTGGCGAAGCTCGGCTCTAGCAGGAATAAACCAAATAAGCAGGTAAGACTTCTTGACAGGGTGACACATGAATTAAGGGGACTGAATCATTCTTCTTATAGACTGTCATCCGGCACCATATTGCATCCCAGTTTATGAAAGACATCCCATTCAACAAGATCCGAAACCTTGGTGGAAAGTTTGGGCAAAGGGTGGAAACTCGGTATAAGATCCAAACAGCAGGTGATATGTGGTAAGTAAAGGTATTGCTGTTGTATGAGGATCGTCTATAAACCAATCTTCTTTTCTATAGGCAATACCCACTCGAAGAGCTGCAAACCCATTTCGGCGAATCTTCTGGCCTATGGCTATACAATATAGTAAGAGGGATCGATTTGGAAGAAGGTAAGCACATTAAAGGTACAAGATAGCATTCCCTTACTAACACAGGCCTATCTAACCCCTAGTCATCTTGATCAAAGCCCCCAAAACCCTGTCGGCGTCGAAAAACATCAGGCCACCACTCCAGACCGAACAAGAATTGGCTCCTTGGTATGCTGTTCTGTCTGGGGAACTACAGGCAAGGTTGATGCGCAACTGGAAGGAACATCAAACGTGGCCAAAGACGCTTTTTGTAAGTCATACCTACCGACGCATTAGGCACTCACTGGCGGCGTTTAAAATAGATTTCCTACCGAAACAACAAGCATGCTACGAACCGATCGAGATCCTGTCCTATGCTCCATCAAAGTGACTTGATGACTCCAGGTAACGTACACATCGCAGCCGCTGCCTCCCAACTCACCTCCTTCATTTAGACAAGCTCCAGCACAAAGTGACCACCATGTTTGCGGACGTATTGCATGACATCTTCCCTTGTACTCTCTTGGCGATTTATGCGACTGGACTGACCCCTGATGCCTCTGTGACCAACCATACCATTAACCGCTTTTTTAACACCTCCACCATGGCGGCGGCGGGGCCAAGTGTGACAAAGCCCACGGAGCAGCACAAAAAGACCACAACCATCAAAGACTTTTTAACCTCGCCACTCAACGATGACACGACAACATGGACCTGTGACCGATGCCAAAAATCAATCCCCATTGAAAAAGTCGACGAACATACGGATTATCATTATGCCCTGGATCTCGACACCCGCCAAGTAACTCCGCCGCCCCCCAAAAAACGGCCCAAACGGTCGTTCTTCGACCCTTATTCGCCCCTTAACCCTTAAATGACTAGTACTCCTCTCTATACACATATAAAAGCATTATTTATTATCGTATCATGTGTTTGTGTGTGTGTGTTGGGAAAAAATGGTATTGGAGGGGAATGAAGAGAAAAGGGGGGAGTGAAGGGCATCTATCCGCTTGCCCCCTTTCTTTTTTGTTGGGTAGAGATCTAATGGGGGTAATAAGAGGAAGCATTGGAGGGGATTTTTGTCAAGGACTTTTTACTACTATGTGATTCCTGTACGGAGGAAGATCGACTGGTTGTTTGGAAATCATCGTCGTCTCGTTCAGATACCATGACAAAGCGTCCATTCATGAAATGATAAGGGACATGGGATGTTGCTGTGGACGAGGGTTGATAAGCGGGTAACTGATGATGGTAATCGGTGGCTGTGGCAGGGGAAGTGTAGATTTGGTTATTGGTGGCTGACATGTAATGGTTGGCGTTATAATCATTGGTCTGTTGCTGCTGTTGCTCTGCGGGCCATGCGGCGGCACCAAACTCGCCATACTGTTGGTTGACGGGATCGAAGCGGAATCGTTTCTTTTTATCGGTAGGGAATCCATTGACGGTGGTGGCAATGGTAGGGGTTGGTGTGGTGGTGGTCGTGGGGGTGAGGGTGGGTTTGCTTGGTTTGTTGAGGGTCTCGTCTTCATATGGGTTGCCGCTGCTGCCACCACTGAGAGGGTTGCCGAGAACTGTATCCCGAGTCGTTCGTCCAGATGGTTGCGAAGTCACCCAATGCACCGTTACAACATTCACCATCACATCGACGAAACAGCATGTCAGGCACACCACTCCACGCTCCGTGCCGTCCAAAATGGCCAGGGCAGTGACATTGGCAAACGACGCCACCAAGCACACGACGGACGCTAACATGGTTCGCTTGGCTACCTCTCGGAGTCGGGATTGTTTCCAGTCCATGTTGGTATCGTTGCCGATCTTCATCAGAGGTAAAACAAATAGCACTGTCATGTAGAGATTGAAGATCTAAAAAAGGAAAGTCGGGGTTTGAATTTAACAATTGTCAGGGGTAGGTGCAAGAGTGACACACTTACAAAATCATAGGCCTACAGAATGAAAATGGGACGGTAAGTGATACGTTATGAGCCTCGCCATCATTTACTTACAATCAAAGGAATACTGGCAATTGGTTTCAAGCCAATGATACAGATCCCGTCATCTAGCAACCAGGCATTATGAAAGATGATCTAAAAGAGGGGACGAAAAAATTAGAGTTGTGGCGGCGTTTGAAACTATGTGTTTTACCATGAGTGAGAAAATGGCAATGTATGGGGTCAGCAATAGAACATGGAATCGGTAGGATTTTGTCTGCCATCGCGAGGTTCTACCTGCATTGACGACCCAAACCTTTTCAATCAACCTAAAAAAGAAAAAAAGCTATTAGCATACGCCTCAAAAGTCGGAAGGGGGAAAAGTGACTCACCAACAGTACATCAGGATCTTTGTTCCCGAGTAAAAGATATCACACGTTAATTCACCTAGTAGGCATGATAGGTAGTTCCCTAAAAGAAGAGATCCCCGAGAGAAGAGCGGAGTTTAGAGTGCTGCTTGCGCACACGCAAAGCTGTTTGATTCGTTTTTTACCATTGTTCGTAATCATCAGCGTCAAACCAGTGACCGTGAACGCCCAGGAGCACATGTAGAGCAATAGAACCAGCCATCTAGAATAAGACAAGTATCTGTACTGTACGTTGTAGGTTTTGATGCCAAACAAGGCGCACATGACTGTGATGCCAAACAAGCCAATCACTTCCGAAGCGATTTCTCCGCCGTCAGGTTGGGCCGTATACGTGAATTCGGGCGATCCTGTCAGCTTAAAACTCATGTTGCGTTCGTGAAGAGAGAGAAGAAAAATGAAGAAAAGAAAAAAGAAAAAGGGGGGAGGGGGATGAGATCTAATGAAAATTTCATGGTGACTGAATAGAAGTTTAGGTTACACGTGGTGTAACAAACGAGGAAAACTTTTTTTAAAAGTCAGGAGGGTGAGCTTCCCTCGGCCATTCTCGGTGCTGAAAGAGTAGGGCAACTAAACACACTTGTCAGACAAGGGAAAAGGTAGAAAACCACCTTTACTGTCGATCATTACTAGAATCGAGCAAGACCACCGAGTTCAAACTCCGCCAAAGCTCCACTTTTTAAAGGTAGATCTCTCTTTTCCGGCTTTTCATGCTTCTTCTTCAAACTCCATTCCTTCCTACACTGAGCCTTTTTTCTGAAAAAAAAAGTGGAGGCGAAAAAAAAGTGTTCCATGCTGCTGCTTGTGAGTCCTTCAATAGTCATGTTTAACAAGGTGTAACCTCTATCGGTTGCTCATCCTCCCTTTCTTGTCTTTGAGTGACCTCATTAGCAAAGTCTTCCTTTCACAAATGTGACAAACACTGAGCATGATTACACGAGAAACAAAGGTGCTTGATGAATTACCATCAATGTCGTTAAGGGGCATTGCTAGGGCCAAGTCAATTTTCGTGGCGGGGTTTTAATTGTGAGCTTTTTTAAAAACCTGACCGCCTTAGGCTACAAGGAAACCAGGCGTTCTTGGTATCATGCAATAGATACAAAGCATGTCCATATTCTTGTCAAATTTGAATGCAGGTTGTCCATTCAGTTTGGGAGAAAAAAGAGACACGAAACTTTTTCCAAAGGGATGGCTCAGCCCCTTTTTTTGTAGAGAATGATTCATTTCTCAGAACTGAGATAGACAACCTGCGTTCATATTTGAGAAGGATATGGACATGCTTTGTATCTATTGCATGATACTTACAAACATGCATTTGGATGTCGAATGGGTTCATGAACGCTACAATAAGCCTTGAAAAAAAGCGACCGATTGGAGTGGTACGTACGAAAAAAGTGAGCTCATCCAAGGAAACCAGGCGCTCTTGGTATCATGCAATAGATACAAAGCACATCCATATTTTTATCAAATTTGAACGCAGGTTGTCCATTCAGTTTGGGAGGAAAAAAGAGAAACAGAACTTTTTCAAAGGGATGGCTCAAACCTTTTTTTTGTAAAGAATGCCGTATTTCTCAGAACTGAGATGGACAACCCACCATCAACTTTTACAAGCAGCACAATGCAATGCATATCTATCGACTGATATCCAGAAACAAGCATCTGTATGTTGTATGCGGCTGTGAACGCTACGAGGAGCCCCCCCCCAAAAAAAGCGACCAATTGGAGTGGTATCGAAAACGGCAAGTGGTCCAAGGAAGTCAGACTTTCTAGGTATCAGTCAATAGATAGAAAGCACTTCTGAGTCTATGTAAAATTTGAAGTTGGGTTGTCCATCCCGTCCACAAAAAAAATGGGCTCCAAAAAAGTAAGACTTTTTCAAGGTCTGTCCGTTCTTCAAATGTCGGGATTTGACAAAAATCTGAGCTTTGAAAATGTGAACTTTTGGGTTCCATTTTTTCAAAGAGTTGCTTATCTCCCCAGATAGGAGCCTCTTTATCAATAAACTCACTCTTTGACTCTACACAAGTCTCACCTTTCAAAGCCTATGTGCACAATTCACTAAATGTCCGAGCGTAGAGAGTGGATCGGGCGGGGTTTAACAATGCAACTAACCCATTACCCCTGGGTACCAACCCTCGTGGCATCGAGTCATGCGAACGGTAGACTTTCCCCCTTTTTGACATCCCAAAAAAGCCGAATAACAAGAGAAGCTTTCACAATAAACTCATTCATCTCTTTTTCATAATGTACTTGAGCCTGCCCTGAACATGTCCTCTTGTTACTGACGCCAATCACACAGTGCAAACCATGACTAGTCTTTTTCTCTCTCTCCCTGTCTCTCTTTTCTGCAGAGATATATCATTATCGTCAACCAATACACTACATTTTATCTGTAGAGCGCTCTATCCAAAGATTCTTCAACTAGTTTGAGCTGTATACTACGCAGAAGGACGTCTACCACACTAAGTGGAACCACTTTCAAAAAAAAACATTTCACATCCCGACGACCGGAGCTGAAATTGTTGTTTTTATTTGTTTTACCACTCAAGCTCTTTTTTCTTTTCTCCTTCTCTCTTTTCCCTTTTGATCTCTTTTTCCCTTTCTTTTGAAAGCTTTTATTGTAAGTAGTCCCACGACCCAATCTTGACCTGTATTTCAACTACTGATGCCATCTTCGCCACCAACTCTTTTTATTGTACTCGACACTTAGTTCCCTCACCGTTTACGCGCATTCTTGGTTTTCGATCGCATCCACCACTTTACCTTCATGGCGGCTCATAACATTGACAACCTCTCAGAGACCTCACAGCTAATGGTTGGGACATCGGTGGCCACTCCATTCCCATCCCTGAAAAGAAGCATGTCCCAGATTCTGAAGGACACGGAGCTATTGTCGAAACGCATCAAAACGAACCCTCAACTCCTTGCAGAAGCGTAAGTGGTAGTCAAAAAGATGGGTGGGATACATTATAGTGAATCATCGATTGCTGATCTTACATGATAGACACTACTTTTTGGCAAAAGGTGGGATCAACAGTCAAGAGCTCGCACAGAACCTCAATGCCGTCAGCCATGTCACCACTGTCCCAAGACCAGATATCATTAACAACACCGACGTAGAAGTAAGTGGTGGCTCGAATAGACAAAAAGTGATTTGATTGACTCACTATGGCTGTACTTTATGTAGGGATATCTTCAGCAACGACACGAATTGGATATCATCGATACGATAGAAGAGCTACGGCAACAGACGGACATGTATGTGGATGGTCTACAGGACACACTCTTTGAAGACGAATTCAAGCAACTGAAGCTACATATGGAGGAACCCAAGACTGTAGAGTCTCACGACATGGACACGGATCTTTATACCAACTATATGACTGTGGTAAGAAGGAACTGTGGAGGAAACACACACATATTGACGCCTTGGTTGTTTGTTACTAGTCTACCAATACCAAACTCGAATGCCAGCTGGAAGAGCAGATGAACGACTTTGCCAAGGTGCTGATAGATACGAATAAGAAACGACTTTTGAAAACGGATCATGCTATCATCAAGGCTCTCAGCCATGTCATGGTCAACAACATGGAGGACATACAGCCAACATCAGCCATGGACACCGGCGGCGAAGGAATGACGAAAACCAAGGATCATCGGGTGACGGACGCTTGGGAACTCTTGGACAAGCTGACAGGGGAAAGTGAGGCGGGCATCAATGAACGAATCCAAGGACGATATATCAGCACCTACTTGGTGGCCCCTGTGGACTCGCCTGAGGCGTTGGAGACTCGATGTGATCTGATCAAGAAATCAAAAGCCTGGCTGGAAAAACAGTAAGTAATTGCGCCTATTCTTCCCACCCGTCTGTACTCACTTTTTTTCTTGCTCGGTATAGAATGATCGACTATATGGACGACGTTTTATTGAAGCATGCCCATGAAATCAAGCCCGGTGGAAACCCTTCTTTCCTTCATCGACTGCAGTCTTACCTGAAACTTACTTTTAAGAAACAAGGTCAATGGATGGAGCGATTGGAGGTAAGCTCAGGAACAAATAAAAAGAAAATCAGGGACACCGCTAATTGGACGTGTACTCTGTTTGGTAGATTGTTGAGGACTTGCCCATTTGGACGTTTATATACATGGCTTTCCGAAGTGGTCAAGAACATTTGGTGTTGGAATTCATAGATCAGCATCCTGCCATGTTTGAATCGCAATCTCACTTTGTAGCCTATATCAAAGAATACCTGGCTAGTCCTGATCGATGGTAAGTGGTGTCGTCATAGCAACCGGCAAAAGGTAGTAACTCGACCCATTGTTCTTTTTAGCTTGTCCCAAGAAACCCAAGGCAAAGTGCTCATGGATTATCACCTGATGGAGTACTCGAATCAAAACGTGGACCCATACAAACTGATTCTCACCAAAATCCTTGGCCGGTGTGGTTTGATCAAGAAAACCTATCCCGAAGTCATCAAGGCCTCTGAAGATTATTTGTGGCTTCAGGTACGCTTTTTTTTCTTCTTACATGCTAAAGCAAAACACTGTATTAACCGCTTCGTTATCAACCTGTAGCTGACGTTGATTCGGGAGAATCTCGACGAACACAACTATTGGGAAGAAAAGTACACGCTCCATGATTTGCAGCAACTGATGATCAAGTATGGCCCTCAGCGATTCGATCCTACTGGCACAGCCCCTTGGACTTACTTTAAAGTGCTACTTGTCACTTTGCAGTTTGAACATGTAAGTAGAAGCAAGTGATAGACCCGGGATCATCTGACGCTTTAGCTTTATTGTTTTGTATGTGTATGCATCTATAGGCCATCAACTATCTGTACAAGAATGAATCCACTCGACTACAATCGATTCATTTCGCCATTGCCTTGATGTATTACGGACTGTTAAGGATCCCGAAGGAACCCATGCAGGCGGGCGTTGACTTGGGTAAAGTGGAAGGATGCGAATGATTGTGGCATTCTAACTAACTTGCTTTTGCTTTGATGTGTAGTGATCATGGAGAACCGTAACACAACAGCCACATTGAATGTCACTCGAATGATATATCAGTACTTGCACCACTCTAGCAGCATCAGTGGGGATCTTACAGCCAAACATGACTATCGACAAGCATTCATCAACACATCATCATTATCATCCTCACCATCATCGAAGACAAAGACCAAGCAACCTTATATCAATCGACACCCTGTGAATAGCATACACTACTGGTTTATGATGACTTTGTATTCAACTCAAAATGGATATTCAAATGATAACATGGTCACCTTGACTCGGTCGTACGTGCGGGACCTGATCTTGAACAATGGTGATTGCAGGTTCTTTTTGGGCTCGCCCTTATCGGAATCCAAAAAAGAAGTAAGCCCCGCCCCCCTCTGAAAAAATCCGTCTCTACCACCCAGCTAACCGTCCTTTCTCTTTGTAGCCAGGATACATGGATCTGTATAAAAACTTGCTGGGCGTGGAGACCCAACATGACTATCTCCAATACCTTCTCGAACCATTGGCACAGAAATACACCGACAGAGGCAAATACCCCGAAGCTGTCTATGTGTACGAACTATCAGGGGTAAGGATTCTCATCTTGGTATATATCAAAGGATCGGGTGACTAACCAGCTGCTGTTACTTTTGTCCAAAGGATTACAACCGTATTGTAGATATTTTAAACCGTCGACTGTGCCTGGTCTTACGACAACGCTCACAACCCTTTGAACGCAAAGAAACTATGACGATCCCGGAAATCATGCACTTTATCCAATCAACAATGACACGCTACGAAAGCAACCAGCACCTTTTGCCACTGATGGACGATACCAAGAAAAGAACCATGCGTGTACTGCTACAATTCGTGCAAGGAAAGGAACTTTACGACCAAGAACACTACGATAAGGCGTTGCAGGTAAGGCACTGGATATGGGGACTGGGCTGGGGATCTGACGTTTCTACACTATAGGTTATTGGACAGACGGGTGTGATACCGACGGAAGAAGGAGCGGACATTTGTCAGATTGCCGATCAATTCAACATGCTGGACACGATCGTTTGTAATAGTCTACCTGATGTGATACAACTCGTTATGGATGCTCTTTACCAATCATGGAAACCGTATACAGAAGTGGACGAAGCATTACGGCCAACTGTCTACCAGGTAATTTGCATACAAAACATCAAGTTCGTTACTGATTCTTTTTTTCTGTGTTAGTCTGTCAAATCCGTCGAACGGAAGACGAGTGCTCTCTTGGCCTTTACGGGAATGCTCAAAATGAATGTGCCTGCTGATGTGATCAAGAAATTGGACAAGTAAGTGGACTGACAGACTCTTGATTTGCGGTTACTAATCCCCCCCCCC
>LT550334.1:249620-263477 GCA_900079185.1 Absidia glauca
CCAGCAATTAAACTGAGTTTGAATTCCTACAAAGTACACATTTTATTAAGAGAGACTACAACTAACATACAGAGAAGACAAAACAAGTTCTAAATGTTGAAGAAGAGTTCGGTATACTTGGGAAGAGGCCAGAGTTTATCAGAGACATGGCTTTCCAAGCCATCAGCGAGATCACGGATTCTGTTCATGGCCGCCAACGCTTCTTGACAGGCTTCCTTGGACAGCACCTCGACGTCTTCAATGTCGATCATTTTATTCAGGAGGGCACACAGACCATTGGTTTCGGCTTGAAGATCTTGGACGAGCGGAGTCAGTTGATTCAGCAGGGCGATTTCAGGATCGGCTTGGACATTGATGCTGGCCATCGACGAAGCGGCTTCGGCCAAATTGCGACGGTACTGGAAGGCGGCAGGGAGGATCTGTTGCATCACCATGGTTACCAAAGTTTGACCTTCAATCATGACATCCTTGCAGTACTTTTCCACCAAGATATGGTACCGGGACTGGAGTTCGGCTTCGGAAAACACCCCGGTCTTGCGTAACATGGCAGCGTTTCCAGGGCGCAACAAGTGACCAAACGCATCGGAGCTCTTGCCAATACTAGGGAGGCCACGACGAGCAGCTTCTTCGGCCCATTCAGCAGAGTAATTGTCACCCTCGAACCGGATCGGCTTGGATTGCTTGATAAAGTCCCTGATCACCGCCAATTGGTCGTCCTTGCTAGCCACGTCCTTATCACCCTTTTGCTTGATCAAGGCATCCCGCATATCCATCAAGGTCGAAGCCACCGCCGAGTTTAGAAGCGTCACTGGGAACGACACCGATTGCTTGGATCCCACCGCCCGAAATTCAAACTTGTCCCCCGTAAAGGCAAAAGGCGAAGTGCGGTTTCGATCTGTCAAGTCTCGAGAGATGCTGGGCAACGTCGTCACCTTGAGATCCAACACCGTACCGGAGACACGCACATGTTGCAGCTGAGTACCAAGAGCGTCCAAGTTCACCGCACGCCCTTCCTCGACCGCATCCAGTACTTCGTTCAATTGCGTGCCCAAAAACACCGAGATGATTCCAGGAGGCGCTTCGTGGGCACCTAATCGATGGTCGTTCGACGCCGACGCAATCCCCGCACGCAGCACGTCGCCATGGTCGTACACCGCCTTGAGCGTCGCCACCAAGAAGAGCAAGAACCGCAGGTTGGTTTCCGGACTGGAGCTAGGGTCCAACAGATTGTCGCCTTGATCGGTAGATAATGACCAATTGCAATGCTTGCCCGAGCCATTGACGCCGCGGAATGGTTTTTCGTGGAAGAGACATTTGAGTTTGTGGCGATGGGCGACCCGGTGCAGGACATCCATGGTGAGCATGTTGTGATCGACCGCAAGCATGGCTTCTTCAAAAATAGGGGCGACTTCGAATTGGGCAGGGGCGGCTTCGTTGTGACGGGTTTTGATGGGGACACCGAGGCGAGCGAGTTCGTATTCGGCTTCACTGATGGCGGCTAGCACACGGGTAGGAATCTTGCCAAAGTAGTGATCTTCGAGTTGCTGGTGGCGGGGTGGGAGGCCCCCGAGTAATGTGCGCCCAGTGATCTTGAGGTCAGGACGGAGAGTATACAATGCACGGTCTATCAAAAAGTATTCTTGTTCGGTGCCCAAAGTAGCATACACACTCTTCGTACGAGGATGATCTATATTCGTTGATAAGTATACATTGTCTACGGTGTGTGTGTGTGTCGGTGGTTTACCTTCGTCCTTGGGTTCGATCAAGTTGAGGACTTCCACCGCTGTCTTGTTCAATGTTTCTGCAGATCGCAAAAGGACAGACTTTTCGTCCAAGGCTTCACCATTGTAAGAGATAAACACGGAAGGGACATAGAGAATGGAGGTGCCATGAGGACCGTCTTGGATAAACATAGGACTATAGTATACGATATTAGCCAAGATGATCTCATTCCCCTCTTTCTTGACTTACCTCTTGGTATCCCACACTAGACGCATCGAAAAGAAAAACAAACGTCCAATGAGTTGTCATGTCTTTTACATTATGTTGATCCCACTAGTCTTACCTGTATACCCACGAGCTTCAAAGGTGCTCCGCATACCACCCGAGGGGAAAGAAGAAGCATCAGGTTCAGATTGGAGCAATTGAGATCCCGAGAAAGTATCAATGGCCGTCACCTAATGGAAAAGTGGGTTAATGCATAGTTACACAGACACACACTAGTACGTCTAAACCTTACCTCTTCAAACCCATCGACAAACGTTGACTTTAGTGTCAAGAAACTATCATGTTTCTCGGCAGTCGAGTCATTGAGAGGCTGGAACCAATGAGTAAAGTGAGATGCATTGCGTTGGATCGCCCACACCTTGACAGCATGAGCAATGGCATCGGCCGTGATCTTGTCCAGGGTTTCGTTTCCTTTGAGCTGCTTGACAAAGTTCTTGTACACCGGTTTCGGCAGCATCTTTGACATTTCCTTTAGAGAAAACACATTTTGACCAAAGATCTCCGATGTTGTTTGCAATCGACCGCCATCCTTGGTAACCGTGGGGAATTCAATGACTCGATGGGCTTGTGAGAGACTATCGACAACTGATCTGACACGAGCGTCGTGGGCCATGGTAGATATAAGAGTAATAAAAAGTAGTGAAGAAAGAGAAGAAAGGAAAAAAAAGACAATGGAAAGAAAAGAAGAAACACCATTTTTGATTTGCCGCCTATCTTTTAATGACTCAACCTTGGGGTAAATCGGAGTTTGAAAACATGGAGCTATTATTTTTCCCTACTTTGTCTATGGCTCCATGTACGTTTGACACCCTGTTTGTTAGGTAGTTCCGATCCTTCCTCGTTGCAAACCGTTACAAAGGCATAGAGAAGGCGGAGTCTGGAAAATGACAAAACTTTGAGGGGGACACACGTTTTCCGACTCTTCGGTACGCTGTTTATCTTTCTTTTTTCATGCTGATAGATCGACTGGTTGCCAAAAAGAGAGTAGGCCGTCCGTAACGCACTTTTGTCATTGGTAGATAGCAAGGGGGTTGAGTCATATGCATGAACAAAAGGGAAACGACATATACCTCCTACAGAATATACCTGAGACGATAAGCGCTGAGCATGAAATCAGTCGGGTTTCTTATCATGCCCTCTTTTGTGTATGGTACACACTTGACTGCATGGACGACCCCCCTTTTCCGCGGGTAGAAAACCTGATTCCATGGTTAACAGATATAGCCAGTCAGGAAGACACAAACTGTTTTTAACGCTGTGCCGTTTAGCATGACAGCTTTTTAGGCTTTGCCCAGTTATAACTCCGCCATTGGAGCGATTCTCCTCATTTCATCATACATTCTCGCCATCTAGGCATCATCAAGCATTTCATGTTCATAGACACTTTACTTTTATAGATGTCCTCTCTACCGCAAATGGTTTTCTGAGGTCTCGGGAGCGGAGTTGAAATGTATAAATAGAAATGCAGGGTCCAACCAAAAAGTCCTTTCCATGACGATCTCTAATAGAAGAGAGACGATATGCCTTTTCGCTATGCTCACATATAGAGTACTTCTCGGTATCCAATGTGGAGACAGCGCATGCTCATACAACGTCATGGTTCTTTGAACTCCCGATTGAAGGAAGGGAGGGCAGGTGGCGTTGTGGCTGTTTCTGCGCCAGCAGATCAAAAAGAAACCATGTAAACGGATCATCGCTGTACATGACTGGCGTAGAATTTCTCAAACGTCAGTCATACATGCGCCCCCCCCTCCTTGAAAACCACTTTATAAAAGACGCTCGTCCTCTCAGATCTTTCAGTCCCATTATCATGCATTCATTATTCCTAACTATTCTCCTGGCTACTGTGAGCTTTGCCCTATTGGTTACCGCTCAGCTTCCAAAGATTGAGGCCACTTATACAGACGGCTCCCGTGTTTCAGAAGGCTTGCTCTACTATGGCGAATGTATTCCTATCCGTACACCTTTTGGTCAGTGGTTAGACCACATTAATCTACCACTAAAATCACAGTGCGAGTACTTTTATGATGAGGAGTGTCAGGTACCTTCGAAACCGCCACACATCATCGAGCCTGGAATCCACAAGATCGAAAACGTCGATCAATATGGGAGGTGCAGCGCCCTTTCCACTTAGATTACGCACAGCATACGTAGTCTCTTCTTCGATAAAACAAGAGGGGTTGTTTCTATATGTAGCGTACATGTTGAGAAAAGTGGGTGGGATGGGGCGATTTTGCGCACCTTGCGGCGTTTGAACAATTGGGCTTTTTTGAAAACTCGGCGATTACCAACTCCATATTTTGTCAAGAGTTGCCTTAGTTCTCAAAACCGAGATGGATAACCTACATTCAAATTTCACATGGACCAATGTGCATTTTGTATCTATTGAACAATGCTAAGGAAGAACTACTTTTACGTTGTATACGTCCGTGATCACTACACACAAAGTCCAAAAAGAGCGACTGACTAGAGTGCACCCCAAAACGTCACTTGACCCAATCAAATCCAATATGATCGGCATCATTCAATAGATAGGAAGCGCACCTTCACTCTTGTTAAATTTGAAGTATGGTTGTCCATCCCGCTTACGAGAATATGCATGTCCAGAAAAAGTGGCACTTTTTCATGGGGGATGGTTCACCTTTTTTTCATTTTCCAAGTGTCGGAGTTTACAAAAGTTACGATCATCACTTTTTCTGCCAATCCCAGCTTTTTCTTTCCTCCTTCTTCCATTCTTTTTCACCTTTACCATCCACCGTCTTTACTTTTCGCATTCCCTCGAGAGCATGAAATCAGTCGGATTTCTTATCATGTCCTCTTTTGTGTGCGGTACACACTTTTCCATTTGGCATGGCAATATTTTTAGATTTTGCCCATTTTCAAACGCCGCCATTTGAGCGATGCACCTCATTTCATCATACATTCTCGGCATCTTGGCATCGTCAAGCATTTCATGTTCATCAGTACTTTACTTTTATAGGTTCTCTCTACGGCATCATGAGAATGACAGTTGTCAGGAGCGGAGTTGAAATGTATAAATAGAAATGCAGGGTCCAACCAAAAAGTTCTTTCCATGACGATCAATGATAGGAGGGAGATAATATGTATGCCTTTTCGCTATGCTCACATATAGAGTACTGCTCATATCCTATGAGGAGACAGAGCATGCTCATGCAAAGTCATGGTTCTTTGACTCCCGATTGAAAATAGGGAGGCCAGTTGGCGTTGTGGCTGTTTTTGCGCCAGCAGATCAAAAAGATACATGTAAACGGATCATCACTGCCCATGGCTGGCGTAGAATTTCTCAAAAGTCAGTCATGCATACGCCCTCCCTCCTTGAAAAAGGCAACCCACCTCTATAAAAGACACTCGTCCTCTCAAGTCTTTCAGTCCCACCATCATGCATTCATTATTCCTGACTACTCTCCTGGCTACTGCAAACTTTGCCCTATTGGTTAACGCTCAGCTTCCAAAGATTGGTGCCACTTATACAGATGGCTCCCAAGTTTCAGAAGAGACGTTCGACTATGGCCAATGTGTTCCTATCCATGCATCTTTGGAAGAGGGGTTAGACCACATCAATCTACCACTAAAATCACAATGCGAGTTCTTTTATGATAACGAGTGTCAGGCACCTTCGAGCCCGACAAGCACCTTCGAGCCTGGAACCCACAAGATCGAAAACTTCGCTCATTATGGGAGGTGCAGCCCCTTTTCCCCTTAGGCTATGCACAGCATAAGTAGTATTTTTTTTTCAATAAAACAAGAGGGTTCGTTCCTATATGTAGCATACAAGGTGAGAAAAGCGGGTGAAAAGGGGCGATTTTGCTCTCCCTGGCGGCGTTTGAACAATTGGACTTTTAACTCGACAATGTCCCAGCTCCATATTTTGTCAAGAGTTGCCTTATTTCTCAAAAACCGAGATGGATAGCCTACATTCAAATTTCACATGGAACAATGTGCATTTGATATCTATTGAACGGTTCCAATAAAGAACTAATTTTATGCTGTATGCGTCCGTGATCATTGCACAAAGTCAAAAAGAGCGACTGACTACAGTGCCCCCCTCAAAAAAAATGTCGCTTGACCCAAACATATACGAGAGGATTGGCATCATTCAATAGATAGGAAGCACACCTTCATTTTCGTTAAATTTGAAGTATGGTTGTCCACCCCGCTTACGAGAACATGCATGTCCAGAAAATGTGGCACTTTTTCATGGGGGAGTGTCCACCCATTTTTTCATTTTCCAAATGCCGGAGTTTACAAAAGTTACGATCATCACTTTTCCTGCCAATCCCAGCTTGTTCTTTTCCTCCTTCTTCCACTCTTTCTCACTTTTACCATTTATTGTCTTTACTTTTCCCATTCCCTCGATATAACACCGACCCTGATTCGGACTCTTTGAGATGAAGCGCCAGTTAACACTGAACAAAGGCAACTCTTTCCTTCCCCTAATCAACATCAGTTTCTCACCATGACTAACGTTCACCCTTTTTGCATACTTACATTTTCTTCGCTTACTAAAACGATTGCAATGACAATGAAAATCGGCTCTCTGATACGAGGATCTAATGGTCATGTACTTCGAATAGCGATTTAGAGGGTTTTGATATCAGAGATTACGAAAAATAGCGGGAAACACTCAGTCATTTTTTTTAGGTGTTTTCCCATTCCATTGTAGATCTTTTTGGCCATTGTACCGCTGAAGCGCACAATCTCTCTGCCCACTCTCCCTGACTACTACCACTGACATTATTGCATCCCCAACCAGCGCTTCCCCTTTTTTATTTCCTTGGTCTTTGCGTTAGTTTAGACATTCCCTAGCAAGGACTACACATATCCCCTTCCCCTTTGGCTTAATCATAGCTTCATAAAGTCAACCACCACCCACTCTTCCATTCGCACGGCCTTTAACCCACTTAAATCCACACATCCGCTCTTAAAGACATACTGTTGATGAATAAAACTGTTTATATAATGTATTCTTTGAAGGTTTGACCAAGTTATAGCATTAGTGCATGGGCGGCAGACTAATCTAGTGTAAGGGCCAGCGTAATGATGAAGGAGAGAGTCGGCCCTAGGTGCAAAAAGTGTCCATTCCAGTTTGGTCCAAGGGAGTGAGTATACAATTAGTGAGGTTGAACAGTGCAATGGCTACAAAATCTACAATGGAAAAGCGAGTGCACCCAAAAAGAATCCCTTGCGTTCCAATCCCTAATCTAACCACATGTCCATCCAGTCCTGGTGCCAGAGCCCCTATATCCGGTGCCGTCTCATTTGATCTGCTAAGAAAAAAAAGAGAAGATGTTAATGTTGAGATAACAATGTCCATCATGGCAAGGGCAGAGATACTTTTTGTTCAGTGCAAAGGAACGTTGGTTCACAGAGAGTTTACGTCAGAGGAGGTGTCATTGCGGTGGAATGTAAAAGAAAAGACAATGGAATAGTAAAAAGTAATGACGAGGGGAAGAAGGAGGAAAGAAATAGATTTTGAGATCGTTTTGTATCTTTATGCGTGGTGGTCGAGATTATTCAAACTCCGAAATCTGAAAAGGGACATATAGTTTCACACTCCGCCAAAAGTTTATTTCTACTCGAGCTATCTAATGGTTAAATGATCATCACTAACTAAAAAAAAGCCACGCCAAATGCATACACTACACAAACAGCTCCTTGTTCTTGAGGACCCAGGATTCCAAGGTTTCATAAGGTCGGCCCAACAAGATAGGCACGGCATCAGTAGGAGCACGAGTGGTATCGACGGTGGCCATATCATAGGCCAAGGGCCAGGGGGAGTCACTTTTGACCATGGTATCGACAAGTTCCTGGGGTGATACTTGTTTATAAACAATGGGCTTGTTCAAAATTTGTCCAAAGTAAGAGGCCCGAGTAACACCATCCACACTGTCGCCAATTAAAGTGTATGCACGGCTTTGATGTTTCTCGATGGGATCGGTGAGCACCACAGTAGCGACATCGGCAATATCGTCGATCGAGATATACTCCACCTTGAGGTCAGAAGGATGGCAGTCCACAACGGCGTTCAGGTGAGTCAGGGCGCCTTTGGTCCAGGTATGGTTGGTGAAGAAACGGGAGGGACGGAGGGAAACCACGGTGCCGCCATGCTGGAGAGCGAGTTGGTAGAGACGTTCCTCGGCCAAGCGATGAGATTCACCAATAAACGACGTGCGCCAGTCCAAAAGCGCAAAACGAGAGGAGAGATCGACGATTTGCTTCACACCCGCAGAGTAAGCGATGGTGCCGAGATCCTGCTTGATGGTAGGCATGTTCTCCACATCGGCCACCAGCAAAAAGAGGCGGTTGTGGCCCGCAATCGAGGATTTGAACGCAGAGAGGTCAGCATAGTCGCCTTGGACAAAGGTGAGATGGGTAGAGGCGTTGGTTGAAGAGGCAAAAAGGGCTCGGCTTTTCTCCACATCGCGCACATAGATCGTTGTAGACACCTCGCGGGCCAAGAGACTGTTCACGACTTTGATACCAATGTTACCAGTGGCGCCGATGACATAGACCTTTTCAGAAGTGGATGAAGGCATAATTGTATAAAAGATTGAAGTAATATTTGTTTCTGGTGAAGGAGATAAGGGTATTTATACATCTGATCTACACTTGTTGGATTGCGCATTATGCCTTCCTTTTTGGGAAAATTTGGAAAAAATCCCAATTAGGAAGCGGACATTGCGTTACCCGCGGGAGATTTTTACCCGTTGGGCCGCTTGCGACTCGCCAAGTCCTGGAGATCCAGGTAAACTCCGCTTACTTTCTGGATGGATCAACTTTTTTCGACCCTGCTGACACAAATCGGGGAAGTGAATCCCTTGATTTGACTGATGCACGACAACTTTACAGCATTCATACGGTTAGAAAGAGTGTCGTATCCAATAGGTATGATATAAACAGCATGCAGTAATGTTTGTACGTACCGAAGGTAGTGCAATGTGTGAAGTACCAAAGGTAACTCTGATAAGGGTACTCGGATGAAAGTCTATTATCGCCTCCCAAAGTCTCCGAAGAGTCCTCAAAAAGTCCGGGAGTAACCCAAACAACCACGTTTATTCAATGATCGAGTCACCAGTACGCCCTGTATAGTGTCGACCACTCATTGATCTATCATGTCCTATCCTACCACCTATGTCTCTCTCTCTTATCCTATACTATTAACTAAATGTAGTCTCCTATCCCATCCCATCCTTTCAATGCCCTAGCGGTCTGTCGCATCAGGCACTAGTTAGACCAAAAGGTGCCAGCACCATAGTTCAAACACCGACAAACGTCGAAGTAGACAATAAAAAAAGAGTCAGGGCTTGGCGCACCGGGTGATCTGTCCCGCCACATATTAGAGTCTACAAGATCACTGGAGCTTATGGAAAAGAACAAAGTCAAGGAGATGGGTTCAAGTAGATTTTTTATTCACTGAATGAGACCATGTTTAAGCTACATGTACTAGTAGATGGCAGTGGGCTTGTCATGGAGTGACTATTCTAGTGTAATGAGCAAAGGAAAATGGAGGAAGAGAGCACACCAGCGTCATCCAAAGTACCAGTAGTAGTTGCATTGGGAATGAGCCAAGGGATAGTGCACTTTATCGGTACAAGGGCTAGGTAATCTACTATGGACAAATTGAGTGCACCTAAAAAAAAAAATTCAAGGGTTTCCCCATGTTTTTTACATTTGAAAATTTTAAAAAGAGCCTTTTTGGGCGACATGAGGCAGTGGTGGAGTCGCAAATAGCATCGTCGTCGTCTTTATCGTCGTGGTCATCGTCGTAGTCGATCTAGTGTCAAAAGAAAGAGGAACGATGCAAATGGCAAAAAGTTAGTAATGGTAACCAAAAGATGAACTTGACGTGGGAAGAGGAGAGTTACCGTTCGTTCGTTCGTTTACTCGTCCGTTCGTTCGTTTGTCGTCGTGGAGTAAAGAGAATGACAGTGGGAGGCAAAAAAAGTGATGACGAGGGGAAGAAGGAGGAAAGAATTGAATTTGGAGAACATTTTGTACTTTTGTGTTGGTCAAGATTTTTCAACCTCCGACATTTGTAAAAAATGGAGAAAGACGACGGGCTATCCCTATGGAAAAGTGACCCCTTTTTTTTGGACATGTTTTTTTCTTTTGATCGTGGGAGTCAACCTACCTTCCAATTCAACATAAAGAAATGTGGGCTTCCTTTCTATCGAATGATACCACTCATACTGGTTTTTCTTGAATCAATCACCCGTTTTTGCTACAGTCTAATCTGTCGCCTGTTCTATGGCTGTGTGTAGTGCTCACGGACGCAAACAACATAAGAGTTGATTATTTTCAAGGGTTGTTTGTTAGATATGGGCTGCAACTTGTCCGATGCGAAATTTGAAGGTGGGTTGCCGATCTCGATTTTGAGAAATAGGGCAACTCTTTACAAAAACATTGGAGTCCAAAACCGATGAGTTTCAGATTTTTCAAATTTCGCTGGATTGGCCTTGCCATGCCCTTGGTACAAAGCGAAAACCTCTGCACAGTACACAAACTTCAGTAGTTGATGCGGAATTTGAAAATGATGATCCAATTGGTACATACTTTTGTTGTGTCATGAGATGGTAATCATGCATTCGGGAGCAAGTGTGTAAAGTGAGACTTGAGAGACTTTTCTGGTCATCGGCTTTTGGGGGTCTAGATTGACCTTGTGTACATAATTCTCGTCATCAATGGTTTCATTCACTCACCATACCATACAAAGAAAATAGAGATCCAGTGCCATGCTTCTATAAAGAGGGCCTGTTTTGTGATAGAGTGGGACATAAGCTACCCCCAGAACATGTACGTACTTTACAATTTTTTGTTGGGCATCGTGAAACAACATCTCTAGGATGATTCAGGTCCATGAATCTCGATTCATGCAGCATAATCAAAGTCCGCCATTTGATCAGTTAACAAAGACATATATGATATGATCCTTTACTGTTGATGGTGGGG
This sequence comes from Absidia glauca, assembly GCA_900079185.1. NCBI lineage: Eukaryota > Fungi > Mucoromycota > Mucoromycetes > Mucorales > Cunninghamellaceae > Absidia > Absidia glauca. The sequence continues at coordinate 260,598 of LT550334.1, forward strand.
TGAAACATAATGAAACACATAAACAACCACTCACAGACACCGTTCCTTGGTCGAGTTTCATCAAAAACAAACTTTATTGAGATATGTAAGGAGACAGACATTGGCTAGGTAATCAATGCACTACACTAAATGGTATAACTATGGTGATGGGACAGGGAAGAAGCTCCAGACAGTTCCGAGAGTGGCGAGAATCGTGGATATAATGAGGATGGTCCAGTTAATGATGAGATCTTTGTAGGTCATGGAGTTATGGTACATCCGATGATAACAGGCCAAAGGGAAGATCACCGAGATACCAAAGCTAAACAGCGCACCTAATAGAGCCTTTGGAAAGAATGATGATGGTGAGTTCCAAGCGTTGTCTACGATTTCTATACATTACCATGATGCGATCAAATCCAGGAAAGACGGTGGCAATGTAGATGACAAAAGCGCTAAGAAGGACCCTTCCAAATGTGGACAAGACATACTTCTTGAAACTGTGATCCCTGTACCAAGATTCCATTCGAGATTGACTTTGTAACCATAACTCCCACGATAAGTTGACAGGATTCAACATCAGACCATATTTTGCCACGGGTATAAGGACAATGAGGTAGATAGCGCCCTGGTTGATCCATTTTGTGTATCCAGAAGTGGTGGCAAGGTTTTGAGTAATCTACCCAAATATAGCAGAAAAAAAAACTTCAGTTCTACCAAACCTAAAGCGCTCCCCAAACATCATCATTCCTTAACAAGACTTACCTCCTGCATTGTATCCAATCCAAACATCAGGTAGCCAGCCACAGCCATGATCATGTACACTGTAAAGGTGATAACGTAAGTTGTATCCACCATACGATCGTAAGTTTTTGGTTCAGCCATGTCACGATACAGCGAGGGAAAGACGGCATGGCCCGAGTAGACCGCCATCAAGAGACCAAAGCTAAGAGGAATGTTAAAGGGTTCAGAAGGAATCCATTCTGTTTCCTAACAGAGAGAAGAGAGTCGTGAGTATGAATTGATACTGTCACATCCCTTACCATTGGGTCCCACAAGCTACCAGGATGTGTTTTCTTTGTAAGGCCATCCAAGACAACGATCACCACCAAAAAGGTACTGCTGATGACACCAAGTACGCTTGCATACGCCAGTTTACTGATGGGAAAGAAGGTCATTGGCGTCAAAACGCAAAAGGAGATCAATCTTGTGGTGAGTAAATCAAAGCCAAACAGTGTTTCAAGCCCGTCTCCAAGTAAAACCGCCATAGCAACCCTATTAGAAAAGAAAAAAAAGGTCAGAGAGATTGCTCTTTGAAAAATAGTGGTACCTGATCCCTACCCTAATGTGAATAGTTCCAAAATAAAGACCCCACTAATCACACCACGGCCACGTTCACCGAAGGCAGCAGCGCCCATATCAGCATAGGTCAGAGCTCCAGGAGGTGCAGCATCCAGACACCGTGCCAAGATCTTGGCCGAGTAGTTTGTAGCGATGGTGCAGAACAAAAAGACGGACATGCCAATTAACCAGCCAGCATGACGGATACCCAAAGGAAGAGCCAGGGCGCCGATCCCGACGAGGACATTGACAGAGTTGAAGACGGATTGGAGAAAGGTGGATTCAGGTACATAATGCGCTTGGTGTTGGACATCTTCATGGTACTGATCCCGTAGAATCATCGTGCCGAGAGTAGTATGCCTTGATAGTGTGGGGAAAAAGGCGATGCCTTGGTTGGTGTGATTCGACATGACGCTATCTGTCTCCGGTCTATAATAACCCCACCCACCAAAAGAGTAACATTGAGTAAACATTATTGCATCTGCCTCTTCACCTTGTCACTTGATGAGGGATAAATAAAGTTCTTACCTATGCTTTCGATCGTCCTGTCTTGCCTCTTCATCCAGTTCACCGTAATCCATGGTTCCAGGCCTTGATAAAGAAAGATTGTCCGCCATGTAGAGGGCAGAAGTTCTTGAATAAGAGCGACCAAAGGACCCAAGGGCGCTACGGAAGGATCTGGCGCTGCTGCTGTCTAGTTGATCAGGATATAATGACATATCCAATGTGTCTTGTTCGGATAAAGGAGTCATACCGCCACTGTGAAGGGCACCATAGTTCGGCAATTGGGAAGGGTGGCTGTTGGTAGGCACACGCACTTGATCAGGTAAAGAAGGAGTTCGTTCCATTGTCGATAGTGGAGAAGAGAGAGAGAAAGAAAGAGAAGAAACAAAAGAGTGAGGTGTTTTTTAACCCTTTGCTTTAAAAGACCGCTACAGAATGTGTTTCTTACCTTCTGATGTCAAACCTTGATTTCCCACTGTTGACCACCCCCTTCATTGTATCCTGCCTTGTTATTCGAAACAGTATCATCACCCTAAGTATCATAAATAGCAATCAAATCATGAGTGTTCATCCCACAAATACATCATCATCATCATCAAAACCCCAGGTTCTGGTTAAAGAGGAGGCCCATAGACATGGTGTTTTACTTTATCACTAGTGTTTTATTACTTTACCTCCAAAATAACGTACCAGGTCATTTGTACTGTACTACGTCAGTCATCACGAGAGGAGTTGTTTCTTCTCCACACCGCTTTTCCTAGGATCGTCAAAGATAGTTCATGAGCCACAGCTTTGGTATTGATAGAGTAAGGGTGAGAAAAAGATGATAAGCATTCCATCCATTTCATAATGACACCAATGTTGTTGACAAACGAGAATACCAAAAGTGAAAGAGAGAGAGAGAGAGAGAGTCCATATTTGTTCAGTCCCTGAGTTGTACACCCTACGAATTCAACTCCGCCACCCCTTGGAGGAACCGAAAAAAATGATGTAATCATTTTATTCATCCGCCAATGAGGAGAGCCAATTTTCATAATCCGCCCAGCTTTTTTTTTT
>LT550334.1:289333-304513 GCA_900079185.1 Absidia glauca
AAGCTCAGGACACGATCCTACTCACACACTCCTTCAACAAGGGGTGCCCCTGAACTCTAGATTTCAAACCCCGATTTCGCGATAAGAACGTTTTTGCTGCCCGTCCTTTATTTCTGCTCCTTCTTCCCCTCGTCATTACTTTTTTTACCTCCACATTGCCATTCTCTATTTTACACGACGACAAAAGAACGAACGAACGAACGAGCAAACGAACGAACGAACGAACGGTAACTCTCCTCTTCTCACGCCATGTACATCTTTTGCTTACCATTACTAACTTTTTGCCTTTTGCATCGTTCCTCTTTCTTTTGACACTAGATCGGTTACGACGATGACGACGACGATAGAGACGACGACGATGCTAATGCCGACTCCACCACTACTTCATGTCGCCCAAAAAGGCCCTTTTAAAATTTTCAAATGTAAAAAACATGGGGAAACCCTCGCAATTTTTTTTTTAGGTGCACTCATCTTGTCCATAGTAGATTCCCTAGCCATTGTACCGATAAAGTGCACTATCTTTTGACCCATTCCCAACGCCTACTACTACTGATACTTTGGATAACACTGGTCTGCTCTCCTCCTCCCTTTTCCTTAGCTCATTACACTAGATTAGTCACTCCATGACAAGCCCTGTAGTCACTGCCATCCACTAGACATGTTGCTCAAGCATAATCTCATTCAGTCAATAAAAATTTTACTTGAACCCATCTCCATGACTTTGTTCTTTTGCATAAGCTTCAATGCTCTTGAAGGGTCTGGTATGGCGGTACAAATCACACGGTGTCCCAAAATCTGACCCTTTTTTTATTGCCTACTTTGTCGGGGGTAGAGTAAAACTTTGTCGGTACGCGCAGATAGGCCCCACGATCAAGCACACCTGTCCTTAGATTCATTCCAACTAGATGTTTTAGGAGATTGTCAGTCAATGATGAGCTACCCAACTGTAGTTTGGTCTTTATAAAGTGCATGGTCTGGTTATTGTTTAGAGAAAAGTCTTTTGGAGAATGTTCAAGTAGGTTTTATTTGTGCAACTGACTAAGGGGCTATGTTTCAGACTATGTTGAGGCCGTAGTTAGGCTAATGTGTAAGTGGCAACGAGTTCTAAAGGAATGACTAATCTACTGTAAAGCAAGCAAATCGAGATGGACAAAGATGGCCAAGCTGTGAAACAGTATCAGTGAGGGTAGCAGAAGGGGATGGGCAAAGAAGTGGTACACTTTTGTCAGTAAATTAAACCAGGAGAATCTACAATGGAATGAGAGAGCACCTAAAAAAAATTGCTACCAAGTTTTTCGTCATCCCTTGCGTCCAGTCCCTAATCTAACCACAAGTCCACTAGTCCTGCTGCCAGAGAGTCTATATCCGTTGCCATCCTGTTGAGTCTGTTGAGCAATAGAAGAGTAATGATGGAAGATGTTAATGTTAGTAAGGTAAGAAAGAGGGGGGGCAGGAAACTGAAAAGGAGACTTACCTTTGCTGTCATTGCTAAGATTCGCCATACGTGGTACGTGCCAGAGGGGATGCCAAGGCAAAGCCGATGGTAACGATGGTAAGGAAAAAAGTGATGGGGAAGCAAAGGATAGAAGATGTGTGGTAAAAGTGAGACTTGTAGCATTTGCCAACTCCGCCAACTTTTGCTCTCACCGCAAAATTCTTAATGTCCGCAAAATTCAAAATTTAGGATACGTTTATACTCCGACGGCGGAGTTTGATTACAGGCTACAAAAAGATGTTTTCTCTGTGCTCGCTCTTTCCTTCGCTTCTCTTTCGTTTTAATCTTCGCCATGGACGACGAACCTGTACTCAATGAACTTTTGATTCCTCTCCATGTCAAATATATCCAGTCTCTGGACCATCGCAAAGAAGATTTAGAATACTGGCTCACGGAACATTTGCGGGTGAGTGGTCTTTACTGGGGCCTGACTGCCTTGGACTTGATGAACAATGTGGATGCTTTGCCCAAAGAACAAGTGGTGTCCTATATCCAAAGTGTGCAACATGAAGATGGCGGCTTTGGTGGTCATTTGCATCATGACTCGCATATTCTATATACACTCTCTGCCATTCAAGTCATGGTGACTTTGGATGCTCTCGATGCCATCAATGTCGACAAGGCGGTGGATTGTAAGGAACCCCTGACATACCAAACAAGCAACCGCTCTGACCCTCCTTTCTTTTATAGATATTGTCAAACTACAGAATGAAGATGGATCTTTCTCGGGTGACAAGTGGGGTGAGCTGGATTCAAGATTCTCATATATCGCATTATCCGCCCTGTCGTTGATGAAACGCTTGGATGCTGTGGATGTACCAAAGGCGGTGGAATGGATTCTCTTATGCAAGAACTATGATGGTGGGTTTGGCAGTCGTCCCGGTAGTGAATCACATGCGGCCCAGATCTTTTGCTGCCTCGGCGCCCTGGCTATCACCAAAGGCCTGCATCATGTCGACGTCGATCTGTTGAGCTGGTGGCTCTGTGAACGTCAACTCAAGAACGGTGGTCTGAATGGCCGTCCTGAAAAACTGGAAGATGTAATGTTGGGAGGGGGGCAAAATGTAAGAGCAAGGAACTCACATCCATGAACTTTTGGGCATTTCTTTGTAGGTGTGCTATTCGTGGTGGGTGCTATCGTCTCTATCTATTCTGGGACGAGTACATTGGATCGATAAGGAGAAACTCATCGCTTTTATTCTCTCTGCACAAGTAAGTGAACGTTTGTAAGGAAGCGGACTTTTTGACTGGCGGGGTACTGACATATTTCTACACGTTAGGATCCTGAACAAGGTGGTATCTCAGATCGCCGAGGTGATATGGTCGACGTTTTCCATACTGTATTTGGCATTGCTGGATTATCGTTATTGGGATATCCTGGACTGAAAGAAGTGAACCCTGTGTACTGTATGTCAACCGATGTCATATCTAGATTAGGTCTTTAGAATAGCCCATATATGTGTATACCTTGTAGTTAAATAAATAGACTCTCCAGTCTCTGCCTTTTGGGCACAACTCTATGAGCTATGTATTACAACAGACTGTGTTTTTACTTGAATTGTCCCAGAGTGGTGCGCGAGTGGGTGTTGTAGATGAGTGCGGGTGATGGTGCAGGTGAGAGGATCTAGAGCGAAGAGTAGAGAGCCCATCACAGAAGAGAGTGCATGGCAACTAAATTCAAACGCCGACAAACGCATAAGCATGAAATTTTCTCCCCAACCTATTTCCTCCCTCCTTCTTCCCTTCGTCATCACTTTTTATAACTACATCGTCTCTTCTTTCTCTTTCCGCCGAAATGTCTCCTCTTTTGACGTTAACTCCGTGTGAACCAACGTCCCTTAGCACTGAAGGTTACTCTTTCCTTGCTTTGATTAACATGGTCTCCAGCTTGACTAACATTTGCATTATGCATCGTTGCTCCTTTTTTTTTCTTGGCAAATCGAATGGGATGATAATGGATATCAGCTCTCTGGTACCAGGATACAATAGACATGGACTTGGATTAGTGATTGGGCTCAAAGAATTACGAAAAACATGGGGGAACCCTAGCAATGATTTTTAAACTCACTTACTTTCCACTAGATTCCGTAGTCATTGCACTTTCAAACACCACTATTTGTATGCCTACCACTGAAACTTTTGGCACCACCGGTCCGCTCTTTTCCCCCTGACATTAGGCATTAAATTAGTCATGTAAAGTAGATACCCAAACTAATATAGCTTAATCATACTGTTTTGCGTCTCTAAATCAATAAAACCCACTCACATTTACCTCCTTGTCATTGTACGAACTCCCCCTTCTACCACCAGACCAACGCATTCAAAAACCACAACATTTATGCAGCGTTTTCGAAATCTGGGGCTAGTACCTAACATGCATGGTCCTATACCTTTACTGTTCAAAGACATGATCTTCCTTGTATAAAGCAAAACGATGGTTGTTTAATGATTCAAAAAGGAATGCATAGAATATGATAACAGGTAATGTAAAGTAATGTCTAATGTACAAGATAAAAACTATAAGAATATGATGATGATGAAGTTGATGGGGGGGGGGTAGATACTGTTCCAACTGATCTACAAGAAGAATCGCTTTCGGCTTGTTTCCAATTCAGGCTTGAAGAACCATTCGTATTCACCATCCCGCTTGTAAGCGCCCTTTTGGAGCCATTTCAACTTTAGAGTAAACTTGGGACCCAATTCTTGTAAGCCGACCTTTTCAGTGTCCCTAAAGACATAACCTATTCAAAAAGCACACATTTGTCAGTATACCCCAAACCTAAAGATCCTCTTGTCTACTTACGATGACGGCGCACAAAGATGAAATCACGTTGGTTGTGGAACGTCACCACTTGTCTGCCTTGGAATTCAGGTACATGGGGGAAGAGTGCTTGGAACATACGACCGACAGTATGACCCAATCTGGTATTGAAGTTGTTGAGGATGATTTCAGGGTTGTGGGCTGTAACAACACCATGGCCCTAAGCATGCAAAAAAAAAAAAAAAAAAGGTGTGAGTGACACCATCCATCAGCTTGCATTGCAAACTTACACTAATCTTCTTCGAGGGCACAAAGCTTGTCAATTTGAAGTACGCTGTTGGACCATCAGGTAAATGGATCAAAGTAATGGCATCTAGAGGAATCCGGGTCAGTTTCACCACTCAGTCATTTTCCAATGCACATCGTCCCCCTACTTACTTGGTGTTTTCCGATCTTCGTTGACGACAAGCATATCTGTAAATCCACGCTCGATAGCCACTTTGATGATTTGTCGCATTTCATGATTGGATCCACGCTTGGCGAATTGAGCATCAGGGAACATCGACACCAGTTCGGCACAGAATTCATAGCACACCTATCACACACAACAGAGTTTAGTAACCCACCCACTTTTTGTTAATCTAACAGCATTTTTTTACCTTGGAGCAATTCTTGCTGGTGGTCACCACAACCTTTGACTTTTCTCCACTAAAGTAACTGGCGAGTTCATCGAGGGCTTCGTCTTGTGCTACTTCATCGTCATTCTCGGCCATGGTATCGTCCTTTTCCCGAGTATTATCCAAGGTCTTGGGCACATTTTCACGTAATCGTTTCTACCAAACAAGATCAACCAAAGATTAGTAAAGAAAAAGTGAGAGATCGCTGGTCATCCTTACCTCTTTGAGCTCGGGATTCTTTTCTTCATCTTTGGCCAGTTGCTTTCGTCGATCCGATTTCGCCTTCACCTTTTCCTTGCGCAACTTGTGGTAAAGGTTTTCACGCTTGTGCTTGTTTTTAATGTCGGAAGGTAAGATGGTTGCTTTGGGCATAATGAGATCGAATAACAATGAGAGAAGAAGAAGAAAGAGTGAAAAGAAAAAAAAAATTGCATCCGCCAGTCACCAAGACTTTTTTGAAAGTGGCGGAGTTTTGCCGGCGGTGATTGAAAAAAAAAGTTGAATGGAGATGACCAAGTCAATGCTTACATGGACCCCATTGATTATGGAAAAGATGATGGAATGAATGGATTGAAAGTTGTCATATGATATGTGAAAATTTTTTATAAACATCAGCCCACCCTTGTCAGAGGTCGCTATTCTCAAAGGATTCCTGAAAAAGGGAGGGTACTGGTTACATTCAGCCAGTAGCTATACTCTGGTATACGCATGTTAATCAAACCGTCATGTAGAACCATGCAGGTAGTAACTGAGGAAGTATTCTGCAGTGACCCGAGACGAATGGTAACTGCTACTTTTCGGGCTCTCTCAAAGCACAAACTCCGACGAGAGATTTAAAACCCGACTTTTTCATTCATGCAGAAAAAGGATGGGTGCTGACGAAAGAGAGCAAATGACAGTCGTCATGCCTTAGAGAATAATAATAACTTTTGTAACTCCTAACAAGTAAATTAGACTCCTTATTGTGTCGACCGGTGAAAACAGATCGAACAATGAGTCAAGTCTCACAAAGATAGAACCCCATTCGTTTCAGTAAATGAGAAACGATGGAAAAAAAAGTCGGGTCAAGGGCTGAAACGGAGCCGATTTATGGTAGGTGATTTCTCTATGACTTTTGATGGAATCAAGGAATTAAGGTGTGGGCTCTACATAGTCATGCTCCTATCATTGGGCAGCGTGACCTCCTTGATCAGGTTAAGTATTCCATGCTTAGCCCAATGGTAGTGAAGGATTGGATACATGCGCCGCTTGTCTTCATCGTCGGCACTCTAACCCTGGCATAAAGGGGGAGTGAGTAGAATAATGAAACCTTGTTTTCTGGTATGAAACTGGATTGCTCTTGGATATATAAAGATGGGGAATGCCCGTTTTCTTTCCCTTCACATCCATCTCTTTCTGACATTTAAAACCCCGCCATTACCCCTGAATTTGGTTTGCCCCACACCTTACTGCAAAAATGTATCACCCATTTCGTTCTTTTTATCTGTCGATGGTGTTTCTCTCCATTCTCATGTGGTACTTTCTCTTGCTACCTCTTGAACGATATACCCTGCAAACGATTTCATCTTGGCGCTGGTGGGACTTGCCCGCTGAGCCCACTCCGAGGCGCTTTGGCTATTTTCTACACATCACCGATATGCATGTAAGCCCCGGATAAAAAAAAAGGCAGATCTTGATGATTACCATGGAAGATGGCACTAACGTTTACTCTTCCATGTAGATCGACGAATCCTATTTACCCGGTGCAACGATTGAAAGTGATTGCCATAGATTACCCAAGCCATACCAGTTGAAAAATTCATCTCCGACCGCCGGCTTGCTCGGTTCTCCCGGTGAACAATGTGATAGTCCGATCGAACTGGCACAGCAGACCTTGAATTGGATCAAAAAGGAGTGGAAACAAAAGTTGGACTTTGTCGTGTGGACGGGCGATAATGCGAGGTAATGCAACGAGGGGGGGGGCATTGTCCAAAGTATTCGACTAACCGACGATCCATTGGGATGAACATTGCATAATCTAAAAATAGACATGACTGGGATGATCAAAGACGGCGGAAACGAAAGCACATTTACAGATTGAATGAAAAGATCCAACAGATGATGCTTGAAGCATTCTGGCCGAGCCCTGACGACCCCAGACCCATTCCTCTTGTACCTTCGCTTGGAAATAACGACATCCACCCTCACAACTACATCTCGGGAGACGGGGATGACCATGGCATCCTGTCGTTCTATTCCCAGCTCTGGCATCCCTGGATTCCTCAGGATCAGCAAGCCACTTTTCAATCGGGAGGCTATTTTGCCGTCAATGTGGGGCCCCAACTCCGAGTCATCTCCCTCAACACCATGTACTTTTACTCCAAAAACGATGCCGTGCGTGGGTGCCATAAGCCTGGGCTGGCCCAGAAACATATGCAATGGTTTGAACAGCAACTGGTGAAGGCAAGAAGTGAATCAGTCAAAGTATATGTCATGGGGCATGTTCCTCCCTCGCCGCGTGATTACCGCCGTACCTGTTTTCAAGACTACACCCGGATCTCAGCTGCCTTTCCAGACGTACTCAGGGGTCACTTTTTCGGGCATCTAAATATGGACCACTTTTTGATGTATGACGGCAGAGAGGCCCAGCTCAGGGCCCTCGGTTCCAATGACGATGATGATGATGATGATGATGATGATGATGATGCAGAAAACAGTGAAGAGGATGATGATGACCGAGAAATGTGCATCAACAGAAATATCGACAAGTACGTAGATTGGCTGAAGGACATGTACTCTTCCATTGATCCCCCTCCCAAGGGCGAGCGAACTCCGCCGACGTTTCAAACCCCGCTCGTCGTTGTCCAAGTTTCTCCTTCGGTCCTTCCTGTCTATATGCCTTCTGTTCGCATCTATCAATATGAAATCAACCAAGACGAAGCTTCTGGTAATCAGGTTAAGGGTTCTCGAGAACAATCCACTCTTTACGAGAATGGTCCACCGAAACCTCACGGCACTTTATTGGGCTACAAGCAGTATTTCAGCAATATCACCGAGTGGGATCAAAGAGCAGACTCGTCAGCGCCATTAGAGTATCAACTAGAGTACGATACAAGAGAGGCGTATGGTTTGGAAGACTTGACGGCGGATAGTTACTTTCAATTTGCTAAAGATATGGTAGAAGGATCGGGGGATAGCGTAGGAGGCAACCAGTTGTGGTCAAATTTCATCAACAACATGTTTGTACAAACACTAAACAGCAGTAATCTATCGAAATAAAGGAACACTAGTATTAATAGACTCCCAAGGAAGCTGGATGTCACTGATCAATGTGAGAGAAGCCAGGCACACTGTCAAGCGGCGGGTTTTGAAATTCTTTTTTTCCTACAAAGTTGCGGCCTGGCGGGGGGTTTCCTTTCTTTTGCTTCTTTCTCTTCCAAATTTAATCGACCATGCCACCACGAGCTGTACGAAACTGTGGCAACCCCTTGTTGCGTGACTGGATGGCGGAATGGATGGAGGAAGCAAGGAATATGCAACTCAAGTCATACTATACATACAAGAAGGTAAACTATTTGTCCACTCGTGAACGGTTATTCTAAACTCTTGTGTGTGTTCCTTAGGCCCACGATTCTTTGGCTTCATGTCCTATGGTTTTTCAACACCCAAATGAAGCGCAGCAACTCAATGGTATCGGTGCCGTACTCGCTAAAAAGTTGGAAGAACGAATGATGGACTACTGCGAAGAAAATGGCCTACCAATGCCCACTCGAAGAAAAGGTAACGAAACGCAACTCTTGTGACCTTTGATTCCATTAACCTGTTTGCATTCTTCATTAAGGGAAGCGAAGGACAGCTGACGATGGGCTTGGCGGCTCGGACGACTCGGGTGGGAACAAACGACGAAGAGGTGTCCCACGACCTTATGTCCCACGACTGCGATCTGGAGCGTACGGCATTCTCTTAACACTACTGGACTTTAAGGATGACGGCCAAAACTCTGCCACCAAATCTGAAATCATTCGCGAAGGGCAAAAATACTGTGAAGCGTCCTTGGATCTTGCTGAACCTGGGAAAAACTACACGGCATGGGCAGGTATCAAGATTCTCAAAGACAAGAGCTACGTTTGGCAAAATGGAAGTCCCCCTCGGTTTTCTCTGACGGACACTGGCGAAAGTATGGCACAACACCTCAGACACGCATCACTCGACAATGGAAACGGCATCCCTTCCTCCTCTAGAGCACCACCGCCAAGACGACCGAGGAATACTTTTTCACGACTCTCGCAAATGGACGACGATTTTGACGACGACAACGACGATTTTGACGATGGACCACCGGAAATAGATCTCAGTCTTTATGTCTCCAACCCTGAGGAATTTCGGCGGGAACGAGCGGCGGAACAACAACAGAGAGCTGAGGCATCAGCATCAACAGCGTCAGCAACAGTGCCATCGACAACTTCCACGACAGCGCCAACAACAGCGGCATCGACAGCACCGTCGGCAGCGGCAACAGCAGCGGCATCGAAAGCACCGTCGGCAGCGGCAGCAGCAGCAGCAGAAGCAGCATTGAATCGATTAAATGCGAACAAGACCGCCAAAACGACTGGAAAGCAGCCCCAGCGAACACCTATATTTGACGATGCGATCGACCCGAGTCGCTTTGGATTGGACCCCGACGCCTACCGACAGCATAGGTCCTCAAGCACACCAGCAAGCCAACAGAAAAACAAAACAAGCAGCGACCATGGCACTGGATCAAGTCAACACCAATCTTCTTCTTGGTCGAACGATCTGGAAACGATCACCTTATTATCGCCATCGCCTTCACCTCCATCTTCCCCTTTGATCCGGCCACAAACTCAGGTAAGTTAGCAGTGGCGTTGGGAGGAAGCATACACTGACAGGTGCTCTTTTGTTGACAGAATCCAGGGTCTTCGACGAGTGGTCTCTTCCAGTACACTTACCTCGATACAACAGATAGCCATGTACGCCATATGTCCCAAGCGGCAGTGAATATCGACGGTAAGTTAACCTTGACTCCATTTCACCCAGAAACCACAAGCTTACTCAGATCTTTTGCTTTTTTGAATCATATAGAGGTGCAAGGCCGTCTCATGTACAAAATCCGCTTCCTATCTACTCAATCTGGTCATACCAAGGCGCGCAATTTCAAGAACATTGACCACAGTACCTGCACGGCTTATATTTTAGAACAGGATGCTGATGTGGTGTGCCCTGGGCTCCCTGCGAAACCGCTGCTACCTCTCCATACCGAAAAACAGCAACCCGATCAACAAGATTTCTGGCCCGAAACAGCTTCCTCTCAACCATCCTCCTCTATACCAGCATCTCGGCCGTCCCAGTCATCTTTACCCAACTTCGACAAACCCTCCCCTCCTCGGAGCGAACGCAGACCTCCTGATCAAAGATCCCCCCTGACAACGGAAACGCCCACCTCATCGCCAAGCCCCCCAGCACTGGATATACCGACCATGGTCTCAATGGCAAAAAGGGATGGACGTCTCTGGCGACCGAACGAATATACGATCATGATGGTCCTCGACAACCGTGAAGTCAAGATGAAAACGAACCGCGAATACATCCAAGACAAGCTGGAGGAAAAGGGTGTCCCGGTGGTGAAACGTGCGTTGGATCTGGGTGATGTTATCTGGGTGGCCAAACATGTGGAAACCGACGAAGAAATGTACTTGGATGTCGTCGTGGAACGGAAAAGAATGGATGATCTGGTATCAAGTCTTAAAGATGGTCGGTTCCGTGAACAAAAGGTAACCTCTCTTGCGACCTCTCGCTCAGTATCACTGATCTTTTTTTTTGTGGCATTCAATGATAGTATCGACTCAAAGAAAGTGCCTCCCGCAAGGTCTTTTATGTGGTGGAAGAATACAACAAGGAAGCTGCCCTAAAGTTTGGTGCACAAGCGATCCAAACGGCCCTGTCCTGTGTCCAAGCCATTGATCGATTTTACTTGACCCGAACGAACAACCTGGATGAAACCATCGATTATCTTGTCCGTCTGACAAGACTGATTGGACAACTTTACAAGGTAACAACCATACACTCTCAAAGGGACTTGTCTGACGACGACTTTTTTATTAAATGTAGGATACCACACTTCAGGAAATTCCCACCCCATTGATCAACCGAAACAACTACTACGCCTTGAAGACGGCACTCAGCGAGCGCCATGCCTCCACCTATCAAGTCATCCCCTACGCCATCTACAACCAACTGAACAGCAAATCAGGCACCACAACCTTACAGGATCTATATACCAAAATGCTCATGACGATCAAAGGTGTCAATGCAGAAAAGGCCTACTCGCTTGTCAAGGTGTATCCGACACCAGTCCAGCTGCTGAAGGCCATGGCGGATGCTTCGATCGACGGGAATCCGCAACAACTCGCTACTCAAGTCACGAAACATGGTATTACGAGGCGGAAATGGCCGGCAAGCACGAGTGAACGACTCTGGGAAGTCTGGGGCAAACAGAGTAGATCATCCTAGTTATAGCTCCCCCTTTTGCAGAACAATCCACCCTCAATAAAATCTTGTTGTGTTTACCCCTGAGTCTGTGATCTGAAGTGGGTGTGGGTGGGGAAAAAATGGAGTGGGTATCCTGAATCTTGCGGACAATAGGAGATGTGTGATGAGAGGAAAAGGTGGCGGGGTTTGCAAAATGGAATCAAGTACATGGTCAGAGCTTGGCGCACCGAGTGATTTGTACCGCCGCATACCAGAGTCTTTAAGGTCACTAAAGCTCATGCAAAAGAACAAAGTCATGAACATGGGTTTAAGTAGGGGTTTTATTGAATAAATGAGACTATGCTCAAGCTACATGTCCATAGTGGATGGCAGTTAATACAGGGCTTGTCATGGAGTGACTAATCTAGTGTGAAGAGCTAAGGAAAAGGGAGGAGGAAAGCAGGCCCGTGTTATCCAAAGTATCAGTAGTAGTAGGCGTTGAGAATGGGTCAAGGGGTAATGCACTTTATCGGTGCAATGGCAAGGTAATCTACTATGGACAGGATGAGTGCACCTAAAAAAAAAATTCAAGGGTTTCCCCATGTTTTTTACATTTGAAAATTTTAAAAAGAGCCTTTTTGGGCGACATGAGGCAGTGGTGGAGGCGTCATTAGCATCGTCGTCGTCCCTATTACCGTCGTCATCGTCGTAGCCGATCTGGTGTCAAACGAAAGAGGAACGATGCAAAAGGCAAAAAGTTGGTAATGGTAAGCAAAAGATGTACATGGCGTGGGAAGGGAAGAGTTACCGTTCGTCCGTCCGTTCGTTCGCTCGCTTGTTCGTTCGTTCGTTTGCCATCGTGGAGTAAAGAGAATGACAATGGAGGCAAAAAAAAAAGTAATGACAAGGGGAAGAAGGAGCAAAATAAAGGATGGGCAGAATAAAACAATCTTATAGCCAATCGGGGTTTGAAACCTAGAGTGCACAGGCACACATTGGAATGTGTCCCTGAGCTTCAATTTACAACAGATCCCAAACATATCAGAGTGAGCATGCTACTACATTCTAATACTATGATATTCACTTGACTTTTGAACGACAGGTAGACTGTATCAGAGAAGATTGAATGTTGCTAAATGGGATGGCAGGGGTGGAGTTCCATCATGAGTACCGAGTCTTGTTTAAAAAGTCTTCCTGAGCATCAGGATCACCTGTACAAATGCATTGGCAGCGACGATAGGTTGAAGAGGGTCGTTGTTGTCAGGATTGAGTCCTTTTTCGGCCAGTCGGTCATGCCATTCGCCGATCCCCGGGAACAACTTCTTGCTGATGCTGGTATGTGGGTCAAGGGCGGCACGCGCAAGATAAAAGGATCGACCATTGGTGGGGAAGCCTGCCTTTGATCGCATTATTTCTCTTGGAAGGGTGGTGAGATATGCGCTGTTCATCGTTGCGTCGTTTCTTCAGCCTTGGCGTGGTATATGATTCTCGTTCGCACACAGGATACCCGCCATACGTGCTGGTGAGCCGCAATTGATATGCGTCTTCTTGTCGGACCTGATGACAGGAGATGAGGCCGATCAATTCCTGATGAGAAGAGTTAGACCATTGCTGTGCCTGGCGGGGGCGGCTTTTATCTTTATTTCAAATTCAGTCCTAGCTATGCCTGGGTCAAGTCTGGGACTCAGAGAGAGTCCCCCGCAATACAAGCCCGTATTGTCCACAAAGTTCAGGGTATGGTCAAAAGTGTCTCAATTTCAAGTTAAAATAGTAGGACAGTATATATACTCAACCATGATTGCCGAGTAACGATCCCACATTCTGGTGTAGAAGGGTGAATCTTCATTCTAGATTGGAAGAATATCATGTTCTGAGATCCCTTTGCCATCTAACTCTGTAGTCTCAGAAAAGATAAAGCCTGCGAAGCAAGAGATAAAGGAGACTGCCTGCAAGGGGACATTTCTGCAGTCGTCCCTTATAAACCGAGCTACTTTTCCCCTATTCAGATCGTCCGCCTGCTTTGTCAAGGCATGTTTCAAAGTACTATCATGACACACCATTGAATAATATATCTTGTGGTGCTGAAACGCTGAAAGATGAACTTTGAACGGTGTCCTTGAGTGATGGAGGGGCCAACGCTTGATATAGCGGAGTATGAACATAGCTCGTGTAACCCCATTTTTGTTCAGGCCCCTGAGATTCATGCAGGAAGGAGTATTTCAACTCACTCCAATGTAATGCTTCCGAAGATAGAAGAAAGTAAAAGCCCCTGGCTATTACCTACATATACTAAACTATAAAATGCAAGAGTATCGAGTACTTTCGAAAACGGACCTCCTTCATGCAGTATAGCCTTAGCTAGGAGGCATCAATGTCAAGCGCTGATCAATGCAGAAGGGAAATAGAAGGGAAACAGGGGCATTAGAAATACAGAGAGTCAGACACAAAATGATGTGTATATAAAGACCAAACAAAGCACAATGACTTTTTCTGACACTAACATCTTTTACATCCTTCATCATGAAAGTACTCTCCTTTTTCCTCTTAGCCACTGCCATGACACTCATGGAGATCGTCTCTGCACAAGTTCTGTTGCCACCCATAATACTTTACTACAAGGTAGGGAGCCCCAAAGGAGTGTACCACAATAAATGCTTCAGCGTCAAAAATGTGGTGAATGTTCTTTATTTGACACCTGCCACTTGTCACTACTACACTGATAACACATGCAAAAATCCCACCTCTGATCCTCCTGTAACTCATGCCTCACTCGAAAAAGCACCTCCAAAGAAATCTGAAGGTTTTGTGAAGTGTTTGCTGGCGAAAAAGTAATCCAAACCAGGTTACTCAGCTTTTGGCTGCAAAGTCTCTCCTTGATTACAATAAATACTGTTTTTCACCCAAAATCTCCTATATGAGCGTTCTTTTCGATTTTCCTTGTGGCGTAAGAAGAAGAATAGACTAGCGGAGGACCATTTTTTTGCTTTAAGGGGTCGAACAACCTATACAAACATTGGGCTTTTAACACGATTCCCTCTCCCACCGAAAACTCTGCCAAGCACACCCAATGATTGTCTTTTTAGAATCATGCAACTTTTGCATTAACAGCAAAACTCCGCTTGATCAGGCCGTAAAACCGCACGTTCAAGGGAAAAAAGAAGATTCCTAGTGAGCTTTTATTGATTAACGGTCGCGAAAGTATGACCAAGCTATATGTGTGTAAGAGGGTTCCTTATCTACATGACTGGTATGACTAACCTAATGTAATGGCAAAGAGATGAAGTGGGGGATAGTGCTCATTAACTGTGCTAGAGAATTTGCTAAGGAGTGCACCCCCAAAAAAATTGCGAGGGTTTCCTGTTTTTTGTAGTCCCTCGGTCTCAGTCCCTAATCTAAGTACATGCCCTTCATGTACTGGTGCCAGAGGGCCAATATCAACTACCATCCCATTCGATATATTGGGAAAAAACGAGCAGTAATGGAAGATGTTAATGCGAACAAGGTAAGAGAGAGGTAGACAGGATGCTCAAAAGGAGACTCACCCTTGCTGTCATCGTTAAGGTTTGTCATGCATAGTTTGTGTCAGAGGGGGTGCCATGGCAAAGACGGTGGTAAGAAAAAAGGGATGGGGAAGGAAAGAAGAAGTAAAGAAAAAATATTTTATGGAAAAAAGTGGGAGACTTATAAAATGTTTCAAACCCCGCCACCTTTTCCTCTAACGGCAATTTGGGGTCCAGCCCAAATGACCACAGCTATTTAGAGTCAAGTCCCCATTATGC
>LT550334.1:323226-348225 GCA_900079185.1 Absidia glauca
TGCGGGAATTGCCGTACCAATCTCATTTACCAGGATGATATCATTTCAAAAGGGTTTCAGGGCCAGGTACAGTACCGTACAAAAAAACGTCTCTATCGGCACTTGAAATAGTAACTCCGCTTTAGACAGGGCGAGCGTATCTAGTGGTGCGAGTCAGTAATGTCAAGCTCGGGGTCAAGGAGAAGCGGATGCTATTGACAGGAATCCATACCATTGCCGAGATATCCTGTATCTTATGTCATAGCAAACTGGGCTGGAAGTATATCTATGCCGTCGAGCCACCACAAAAATTCAAAGAAAACAAGTTCATTGTAGAAAAGCTAAAGATTATCAAAGAGACGACGCCAATAGAATCAACCAACTATCGAGATGATTTATTATGATGATTAAACAAGACAGACGCTACTATTTCTAGAGAGTGTGTGTAATCATTTTGATCGGTTTACTAGTTCTAACAAAAAGTCTTGTCCGTTGGCCATTGTTCCACCTACCGAAAGAGAGAGAGAGAGAGTGAGTGGGGATCATTGTTTTCATGCAGTCGGTATACCTTTTTGACCCCAGGCCGATCCCTTGTTACTCCATGCCTTTTCTTGACTTTCATGCTTGACGGGCCGCACAGAGCCATCTAGGTACGAGTTGTGAAATGCCGCCAAGGTGTCCGAGTAGCCTATAACAAACAAAACGCATCAGTTGAGAGTGGTTGGATCCCCCACACACACATTTACGTTGATTCAGAAATCCTGATACTTCGGCCCCGTTGAATCCATTCATGCCCACATGAGCCGGTCGTTTGTTATTGCTGTTGTTGTTAAAATGGGTATCCTTTGGCTGCCGTCCTAAGGAAAAAGCACAAGATCTAAGATACGAAGCATCAAACCCAATGTTGGTTGTGGCTCGCTTTTTTTTTACCTTGCATGTTCTTCCGATTGGACTGCGTAGGTGTCTGCGTCAAGGGGTCTCTTCTATCAGATGGCTTTTTCGAATGATTCCCTAGCACAAACAATGCCATCATCTTGTTAATTCTGCACCATCTATCTTCCATCTGTGTGATTCGCTTACCTGGCATGACTTGTGCAATGAGGAGTTGGACAATGGAAAAAGGGTGGAAAGGAAAGCGAAGGAATTGGAAAAGGAGAAAATAGAATGTATTTGTAGCCCCGACAGAGTACCGCCACAGTCACACCCAAAGACACTCTCCTACCACGGAATGGGTCTTACAGATAAAAGCCATCGTTCATAATCTTGATAGTGTATCCGATTGTCGAGGGGGGGAGGATCCATGTCTTTTAACAAGGAGCAAGAATTCAGTTCAGGGCATTATCAACAGACCCAACGTAAGCGGCGTTTAAAATCAAGGACAAGGCATTTGGCGCAAAAGCTCTAGATGGGTAATAAGACTATGGTCATGATTACGTAGAGCAAGACAAACGGGTGCTGCTCAGAGTATTGGTCATAAGAGAGCGCAGGAGAGAGAAAAAAAGGATACAGTCAGATGGCAGGGTTGGAGCGGAGTGTGAAATTATCGCATGATCAGGTCAGGTTTTTGTCAAAAAAAGTCAAGAGGCAAGTTTATTGATTGATGGATCCAAACACTATGGCTAAGCTACGAGTCTAAATGGAAGGTGGGAGTATATACAATCTCATACACAGAGCTATAAAATGATCAAGAGAGGGGAAGAGCTGCGTGCCAAAGGGTCGGTGGACTATGGGATTGGTTTGTTCTTTGAAGGTGTAATGGCTAGACAAATCTAACCACATGGCCATCCAGTTCTGATGCCGGAGAGCCTGTAACTGTTGTCAATGCAATTGGTCTAGTGAGAAAAGAAAGAGTAATGATGCAAAAGGTGAATGCTAGTCATGGTAGGGAAGTGTGAACAAGATGTGTAAAGGGGAGAGTTACCTCGTGTCGGCCATCAAAAGATGGTGTATTGATAAAAGTAGGTCAGAGAGGGTGCCATGCCGTTGGAAAGGTAAAAAAGTGACAAAGAAGCTAAAGAGAGAGGAAAAAGATGGAGGAGGGGAAAAATCTACGCTTTTATGATGGGGCAGGCGGCGGGGTTTGAAATATTTTTGATTTTTTATAAACTTTTTGAGTTTCCAACTTGCTCTTTTTGTAACGAGTTGCCTTATTCCTCGAGACAGGGATAACGAGCACACCTCCAAATTGCACATGAACCAAGGCTTAATCTATATCTACCGAATGATACCAAGAGCAAACGTTTCTTATGCTGTATGCGTCCGTGAGTCCTACACAAAGCCTAAAAACAGCGACTGATTAGAGCGTCCCAAAAGTCCGCAATTATTCCAAGATAACCCATCCTCCTTTGCACCATTCGATAGATGAGATGTGTACCTTTGTGTATGTAAAATTTGAAGGTATGTTCGCCATATCTCCTTGTAGAAATTACATGTTCAAGAAAAGTGGCATTTTTTCCTGGAGGATGGTCTGTCCTTTTTGCAAATGGCGGAGTTGGAAAACTACAAATATCCCTATTTTCAAATTTCGAAATCTTCCCCACTCTCTTTCCCCTTTCTTCCACTTCTTCAACTTTTTGATTGACTAGACGTTGATCTGCTTACAACAAGGAACGATTATAGACCGCCTTTCTCAACTGCTTGTCAATGAATCCGCCTCCACCCACCAGCCCACCTGTGCTATCGGCATTGACTGCGCCCAACAAGACATTGTTGACAAGCGACAAGCATTCCCTCCGACGACCTTCGCTTTACCAAAACAACAGCAGCTCACCGATATCACCCTCCTCGCCACCTTATCTACAGCAGCAACAGCAATCACCCACCTCTGAACTAGCCGATTCGTTCTCATCAATGGGAGGCATTGGCATCTCGCGGTCGTCATCCAACTTGTCTACAGGCAGCAAACCCTTACCGTTTCTACCCTCAGCAACAACCGCACCCTACACGTCTTCGCTCACTTCACCGCCCCAGAAAACCGCCAGCGCCTCTCATCATTTCAGCACGGCGCAAACCATCGCCCTCAAGACCCTTTGCTCGGCGGGCACGATCGATATCATGGACACAACGTTTTGGCCTTCCTTGCTGAACAGTCGTAGAGTATCACCGACCCACACTTTGTAAGTCAAAGCTCATACAGGTCATAAAAAGCACTCACTCTTTTTATGAGATAGACAAGAGGCGTTTGATTTGGAAATGGATACCGTGGGCTTATCGATTGACTTGGCGGCAAATAACGTCAGGACTCAAAACTTTAACAAACTGTTGCTGCATCTCCTGAGCCAGTTGGTCTTGCTCCAAGAATCAGATCCGACGTAAGTAACCTATATTGTTGAGAAAAAAGCCGTACTCATTTCGTATTTTGTGTAAAGAGCCGTGCCTACAAGTACGACCAATGCCCTCTTTTTGGTCCGGGTGTTCTCCAAGCATTTTGTAGGGAACCTTACCAACGCCGAAATCACTGCTCACTTTGAAGGTAAACCCCAAGCCAAGCATTCATCATGAAACTCAACCCTTTTTTTTTTTTCCAGGGATTTGTCCTTTACCAAAAGGAGACGCATTGGATCCCGAAGCCTTGCCCATTCTTCCTCAAGTGCTGCACAACACTCAACCCAAGGCCGAACAATTGCTGGATCTGCTTTTATCATCGATCATCAATCTAGATGCAAAGTAAGTGGCCATGTGGGATCGGCACTCAATCAGTAAACTAAATCGTGTTTTTGTGTTATCACTAGTGCAAATTACTCGACGTATGAGTTTTATGTGGAACTGCTCAATACCCTGCTTGTTTTACTCTCCACACAGCTGCATCATCCCAAACTTGAAGAAGACAACTACTTTTTAGACCTGCTGTTGCATACTTTTGGGTAAGATTAAGGAACGGATAGGAAGGGAACTGACACTTTTTTTTATCATGTGGGCATTAGGAAGCGGACCAGTGCACTCGTGGCAAAGCTCTTGGATAACGTGATTGAACAGAAACAACCTCCAGCGCAATCGTCAAGTGTTGTGTACAGTGCGTATAGCTACTTTTTTGCGGGGCGGTCTGCAGCTGGCGATGCTGATCCTCTCCCGGTGGCCGATCGTAGTCTTTTACTGCTCCTCCTTCTCACCACTCAATGTCGACAGTATCGGAATGCTATAGCTGGCTTACGGGATCTTCATAGTAAGTACAATGGAGAGGGATTCCTTTTATTGACTTTGTGTTACTATCTGAACTAGTGCTTTCTTCGGATCAAGAGGGTCGGGAAGGCAAAATGCATCTGGTATCTTTTAAAGATCTATACAACATCTTTTGTCAGTAAGTGACCTCCTACACTGTATGTCATCTAATCTGATCCTCTTTTGCTGCGTAGATCCTTGGGTATTGAAGAACGCATGCTCCTCTTTTATTTGATCTTGGTCGAGAATGAATCGTTTCGGGTGTATATCTTGTCGAGGACGGATCCTGAAACTTTGGTAGGCATGACAAGTGCATGAATGACATTGTGCTAATCTTTATATATTGGCATGTAGTATATCCCGATACTCAAGATGATTTATGAATCTACTGAAGCCCAAACCAACTTCTCTCAAGTGTACATCCTCATGATCATTCTTCTGATCTTTAGTCAGGACGATGTTAACAATGAAACGATCCAAAAAGTGGTAAGTCTCGCCATGATTTTAGTTAGATCTAATGAATTCTTTTGTGGTGTAGATGGTACATAACCTCACTTGGTTTACGGAACGACCTCTTTTGAAATCGGTCTCCTTGGGCGGCCTAACTATACTGGTGCTGATACGGACGATGCAGTTCAATCTGTCTCATCAAAAGGTAAAGGGAGGTGGGGATACCGTCGCGCACGGAATTAACAGGATGGTATTTGATCTAGGACATCTTTTTCCACACAAACTGCCTAGCTATCTTGGTCAACATGTCAGGGTCCATACTAGATATGCATGCTTATGTTGCTCAACGGCTCACAGGGTAATAGCACATGCATCAAAAAAAGGAAATGGCACTTAACGGCAAAGTCTTTTTTGATAGGGTCATTGAACTGATTGCACGCCGCTATCAAAAGTGGACGGCCAAGACGCACGACACAGCCGTTCACCAAACGGTTGATATCACGGTATACGAAGATCTGCTGATGCTGATGCTGGAAATCATCAATTCGGCCCTCACCCATCGCCTCAAACACAACATCCAGCTCGTATACGCCCTCCTGTTGAAACGAGACATTTTTATCCAATTCCGCCTCCAGCCTCGCTTTACCCCTGTGGCCAGCAATGTCGAGAACGTGATCAACTACTTCCACACACGGGTCTCTGAAGCCAACCTGAAATCGCCATCGACCACAGACGTCTTGGACCTCATTGAACAAGCCGCAAGAACGTGGTCAGCCAACCGACTCCAACCCATGGCGGACCTCAAATTCCAGTACGAAGAAGACCAGGACTCGACGCTCTTTTTTGTGCCGTATGTGTGGGCCTTGATCCATCGTCGAACGTTTATATATTGGAGTGAAGAAAAGGCGCATATCTTGGAATCCTACAAGATCATCAACACACAAGATCAACCGGATGAACACACTCCCTTGGCTTCGTCTGCGGCTAGTATACATGTACAGTAGTTGTAGATCTCACCTTTTCCTGTTTGTTATACCTTACCCTTTATCTCTTTCCCCCCCCCTCTATGATTGAAATAAACGCAGAGGTCTCGACCTCCGGGGCAACATAATTACTTTATCGGCAAACGCTGGATGATGACTTTTGTGTGGTATAGGTTAGAGGATGGGATGTGTAGAGAGCTATTTTTAAACGCCGCCTGGCGCATAATTAAGAATTTCTCATCCACACCTATCTCTTTCTTCCTTCTTCCCTTTGTCATCACTTTTTTTACAATGTCATTCTTTTTTTTCCACCGGTACGACACATTCCCTGACGTAAACTCTCCATGAACCAAACTCCCTTAGCATTTAACGGAAGGTAACTCTTTCCTTGCCATGTGAACATTGCTTTCTCCTCATTACTAACGTTGACCGTTTTGCATCATTGCTTCCTTTTTTCTTAGTGGATCGAATTGAATGGTAACGGATATGGGCTCTCTGGGCTAAGGACTGGGTGGACATGTACTTGGATTAGGGATTACGAAAAACATGGGGGAATCCCTCACAACTTTTTTGAGGTGCACTCACTTTTCCATTGTAGATTGTAGCCTTTGCATTTCCAAAGATCTCTTGGCTCACTTTTTTTATGCACAGCCACTGACCCTTTTAGCGCCAGTAACCAGCTCTCCCTTTCTTCATTCCGTAGATCATTACACTAGATTAGTCATTCCCCGGTACTTTTAGCTTAACCATAGTCTCAATAAAACTTCTTTAAGAATCCATCTCCATGACTTTACTCTTTTTGATATGCTCCAGTCATTTTAGAAACTCTGTCATGCACTGGTGTGGCAAGTCTTGACCTACAATATTTTAAAGAGGGCAGGCGGTCTTTGAACTTTTTGACTTTTTTAGAAACCTTACGATGTCCCGGTGCTAATTTTGTGACGAGTTGCCCTGTTTTTTCAAAACCGAGATGGATAACCCACCTTTAAATTTCGCATGGAGTAAGATGGAATGTATATTTAGCAAGGAACATTAGACGTAAAGTCGTCTTGTGTTGTATGCTTCTCTGAACGCTGTACCAAGCTCGAAAACAACGACCAATGCCAGCGACTCAAAAGTCAGCCATTCGTCCAACAAAACCAGCATCCTTGACATCATTCGGTACAGAAGAAGCACTCCTTTCTTCATGTAAAATTTGAGATGGTGTTTGTTATCTCTTGCATGAAAAAATCCATGTCCATCGAAAAAGTGACATTTTCATGGGGGGATGATCCATCTTTTTTTCAGCAAAGAGCGGGATTTGAAACATTTTGACAGCACCTTTGGGTTTTCTGAACTGGAGGGGGCCAAAAGTTCATTATGCATTGTGTAGATAGAGTTCAACTCCTTTGCTCAAGTTTGGACCGGGGAATCGGCATGGTAGTCATGGAGATGGGTTTCAAGTAGACTTTATTGGCCAAATATGACTATGTTCAAGCTATACGGGAATACTGCGATACAGGGCTCGGAATGGCTAAACTAGTGTCATGGCCAAGACGAGGCTACGAAGGCATCTACAGGATTTGGAAAAACTAACCTAGTGCCACTACCAAAAAAATGAAGGATAGGAGAAAGCAGACCAGCGATCCCAAAAGTATCGGTGATAGTGAGCAAAGGGAGGTAGACAGAAAAGTGGTGATGTTTAGCAGTGCATTGGCTATACAATCTACAATGAAAAAGTGAGTGCACCTAAAACGAATTGAGCCCTTGAGCCCAATTCCTATTCTAAGTACTTGTATACCCAGTCCTGGTGCCAGAGAGCCGATACTCGTTGCCATCCCATTCGATCTACCAAGAAAAAAACAATCAATGATGCAAAAGACAATGGTCAGTCATGATGAGACAAATATCGACAAGAATCTACCAAGAAAAAAACAAGCAATGATGCAAAAGACAGTGGTCAGTCATGATGAGACAAAGATCGACAAGAATCTACCAAGAAAAAAACAAGCAATGATGCAAAAGACAGTGGTCAGTCATGATGAGACAAAGATCGACAAGACGGTGCGAAGGAAAGAGTTACCTTGTATTCGTCTTTCAAGGTCGTTGTATAGAGGGCAAGTCGTCCGCGGTGCGGTGCTAATGTCTATGGAAAGAAAAAAGGGATGAAAGAGCAAAGAAACGGATGATGAAAAAAGCGATTCTTTATCGCCAAATCGGGGTTTTAAATAATGCGGGGGATCGAAAATCACCCAGGGAACTTCATCGCACTACGCTTTTCCTTCGTTCACAAACGTATGGGTGCCTGAAATTTATGCTAGAGGGCGTAGCGCCCGACTACATGAATGGAATGCTTCTACTGATAGAATAGAGTCAGGGACACACTATGAGTAAATGTGATCATATAGAAAGAGTGCCAAGTACCCGGCTCTCCACTATCCAGTATGATGAATCTCTGATGTAAAGTGTTGATCACTACAGAGTAGAGAAAATATGAACAGAAGCATCGACGGGAGAGGGAGCCACATTTTATTGCTCCGGTAAAGATACACTTGCTTTGCAAGAGAAAAAGAAGGCTACCTGCAAGAGGGCGCGTTTGAAGTTGCCCCTTATTCGGTGAGCTGACTCACTCCCTATTCAGATCATCCAACCGGTTTACCTAAGCTTATTTCAATGTACTAAAATACCATTCAAAGATATACGATGTGATGTTGAAGCGCTGAGGGATGAACTTTGGACGGTGTTCTTGATGGACGACCAATGATCGAAAAGGCGGCGTTTGAAAATAATTTGTGTACCACATTTTTCATGAAATTCATGCAGTGTTCCAACTCACTTTGGTGCGATGTTCCCAAGGGTAGTAGAATATAACGTCATACGGTGAGTGCATATGCATATGCTAAACGAGAAAGTGCAGGAGTATAAAGTACTTGCAGAAAAAATGGCCCTCCTTCATGCAGTATTCAACCTTAACAATGAGGCGCCGATTCAAAAGGGCAGATCAATGGAGATTGAAAAATAGGGGCACATGGGCAGTAATCAATTTAGGGAGGCAGACACAAAACGACGTGTATATAAAGGCCAAATTAAGTACGATGACTTTGACACCATAACAGCTTTTACATCCTTCACCATGAAAGTTCCCTACTATTATCTCTTGATCACTGCCATGGCGCTCATGGAAACCGTCTCTGCAATGAGACCTACTAACACCCTTGGAATAACCCTGAACGATGGAGATTATATGAATGTTTTATACACCCTTTGTTTCAATCTCATAACTACTAAGAGTATCTATTATGGATCCAACTCCCAGTGTCGATACTACACTGATCCAAAATGCCAAACTCTCGCCTCTGAAACTGTTTTTCCACATCCCGCATACACCGAAACAGCTCCCGACATCCCCACAGGTTTCATAAAGTGTATACCGGTAGAATAATCAGACCAGGGCATTCATCTTTGTCTGCCTTTCACAAATCTCTCCTTGATTTCAATAAAGTTGACCATGATGCCACGACCCTTTCAAAAATAAGTGCCATTTTCGATCGGGTTTGCATAGAGTGAAATAGGAATAGACTAGCTGTGGGCCGATCTACTTTGTACTTTGAGAGATTCCTTTCCAATTCAACTTTTTGACTGAATCCCACCCTCTTCTACCGAAAAACCAAACAGGTTAACCTGGTTTTAAATCATACAACTTTGCATGATTTGCAAAATCCCGCTCCCCGTGATCAGACTCTCAAAGCCTGACGTTCGTGAGAATAGACATGAATCACGCGAGTTTTATTGAAAGTGTACCCACTTTTTTTTGTGAAGAGTTGCTTTTTTCTCAGAACCGAAACGGACAACCCACCATCATATTTTACAGGTACCACCATACAGTGCATATCTATTGACAGATATCTGGAAACAAACACTTTTACGTTGTGTGCTGTCGTTAACGCTGAAAGGAGCTCCCAAAAAGCGACTGATTGCAGTGGTATCAAAAAAGACTATTAACACACGCAAACCCAACTTTCCTAGTATCAGTCGTTAGATAAGAAGCACATCTGGGCTCATGTCAAATTTGATTGAGGGTTGTCTATCCTGTTCGCAAGAAAATGGATGGTCTGTCCTTTTTCCAAATGGCGGGGTTTGAAATGTGTTTTAAAATTGGAACTTTTTTGTGAAAATGTAAATTTTTTAACCTTCATTTTTGCAACGATTTGCTTTTTTCTCAGGAACGAGATAGACAACCCACCCTCAAATTTTACAGGCGCCACGATATAGTGTATATTTATTGACTGATATCTATAAACAAGCACTTTCATGTCGTATACCGCCGTGAGCACTAAAAGAAGCCATAAGAAAGCGACTGTTTGGAGTGTTATAAAACAAAACTATGAACTCACAGAGAACAGACGTTCTTGGTATCAGTCGATAGATATGTACTGTATCGTAGCGCCTGTGAAATTTGAGGGTGGGTTGTCTACTCCGTTCACAAGAAAATGGAAATTTATAAAAAGCGAGACTTTTTCCAAGGGACGGTCTGACCTTTTTTC
Source organism: Absidia glauca (assembly GCA_900079185.1). Classification (NCBI taxonomy): domain Eukaryota; kingdom Fungi; phylum Mucoromycota; class Mucoromycetes; order Mucorales; family Cunninghamellaceae; genus Absidia; species Absidia glauca. Next base: position 333,320 of record LT550334.1, read on the forward strand.
AATTGGCGGGGGGTTGAAATGTAATTTTTTTTGAAAATGTAGATTTTTGACCTCCTTTTTTTTTTGGAGAGTTGCCTTTTTCTCAGGAACGAGATAGACAACCCACCCTCAACTTTCGCAGGCACCACGATACAGTGCATATCTATCGAATGATACCCAGAAACAAGTACTTTCATGTCGTATACCGCCGTGAACACTAAAAGAAGCCACAAAATAGCGGCTGATTGGAGTGGTATCAAAAAAGACTATTGACTCACGGAAACTCACCTTTCTTGGTATCAGTCGATAGATAAGAAGCACATCTGGGTCCATGTTGAATTTGATTGTGGGTTGTCTATCCCGTTCCCCAAAAAAATGGAGATCTGAAAAAAGTGGGACTTTTTTGTAGGGATGATGATCTGACCTTTTTCTAATGACGAGCGTTGAAAAATTAAAACCTTTGTGGCCAAATCGGGTGTTTAAATACTTGGGGATCCGAAAATGACCCAAGGGTCTTCGCCCTACGCCTTTCCTTCGTTCACGAACGTTTGGGTGCCTGAAATTCATGCAAGAAATCGTAGCCCCCGCCTACATGGATGGAATGCTTCTATGGATAGAATAGAGTCAGGGACACAAAGTGTGATCAAATAGAAAGGCAAGTACAAGAGTGCCAAGAACTCCGTTCTGCACTATTCAGTATGATCTTAAAAGTGAAGCTCTGATGTGAAGTGTTGATCATTACATAATAGAAAAACAATAAATGGGAGCATTGATGGAAGAGGGAGCAACATTTTATTGTTCCGGTAAAGATACAGTTACTTTGCGAAGGAAAAAGAAGGCTAGCTGCAAGAGAAAAAGAAGGCTAGCTGCAAGAGAAAAAGAATACAGCTGCAAGGCGGCACTTGATCGGTGAGCTGATTTACCCCCTATTCAGATCATCCAATCGGTTTACCTAAGCTTTTTCCAAAGTAGTAAAATACTATTCAGAGATATACGATGTGATGTTGAAGCACTGAAGGATGAACTCTGGACGGTGTTCTTGAAGGGTGGTCAATGATAGAAAAACGGAGTTTGAATGTAATTTATGCAACACATTTTTGCGCAGGCACCTGAAATTCATGCAGTAAGGTGTGTTCCAACCAACTTTGGTATGATGCTTCCAAGAATAGCAGAATGAACGTCATACGGTGAATTCGTTTAAATATGCTAAACGAGAAAGTGCAGGAGTATAAAGTACTTGCACCAAAAAGGGCCCACCTTCATGCAGTATTTAACCTCAACTGAGAGGCGCCAATTCAAAAGGGCAGATCGATGCAGAATGAAAAGGTAGGGGCACATGGACAGTAAGCAATTTAAGGAGGCACATACAAAACGCCGTGTATATAAAGGCCAAACCAAGTAGGATGGCTTTGTCTGACACTATAACGGCTTTTACATCCTTCACTATGAAAGTTCCCTACTTTTATCTCTCGATCGCTGTTATGGCACTCATGGAAACCGTCTCTGCACAGATATTCAAGCCACGCTTTCGAATGATCATGAAGGATGGGTCAGTCCGAATTGCTACTGCCTACTTCCGCTGTTACAATCTCGTAAATGTTAAGAGTATTTATTATTACTTCGATACAGAGTGTCGATACTACACTGATACAGAATGCGAATCCCCCGTCGATGGAACTTATATTCAACATGTCTCGTCCGAAGACGAAGAACTCGACAACCCTACAGGCTCCTTCAAGTGCATATATAGGTAAAAATCAAATCAGAACATTCATCCTTGTCTGCCTTTTACAAATCTCTCCTTGTCTTCAATAAAGTTGACCATGTTGCCACGACCCTCACAAAAATTAGTGCCGTTTTCGACCGGGTTTGCATAAGAGTGAAATAGGAATAGACTAGCTGTGGGCCGATCTACTTTGTACTTTGAGAGTTTCCTCTCCAATTCAGCTTTTTGATTGAATCCCACCCTCTTCTACCGAAAAACCAAACAGGTTAACCTGGTTTTAAAATCATACAACTTTGCATGATTTGCAAAACCCCGCTCCCTGTGATCAGACTTTCAAAGAAATTGTACCCACTCTTTTTGTAAAGAGTTGCTTTTTTCTCAGAACCGAGATGGACAACCCACCATCATATTTTACAAGCACCACCATACAGTGCATATCTATCGACTGAAACCTAGAAATAAACACTTTTAGGTGGTGTGCTGTCGTCAACGCTGAAAGAAGCTTCCAAAAAGCGACTGATTGGAGTGCTATCAAAAAAGACTATTAACCTACGCAAACCCACCTTTCCTAGTATCAGTCGTTAGATAAGAAGCAAATCTGGGTTTATGTCAAATTTGATGGTGGGTTGTTTATTCTGTTCGCAAGAAAATGGAGATCTAAAAAAAGTGGGGCTTTTTCCAAGGGGATGGTCTGTCCTTTCTCCAAATGTCGGGGTTTGACATGTAAATTTTTGACCCCCATTCTTTAAAGATTTGCTTTTTTCTCAGGAACGAGATAGACAATCCACTCTCAACTTTTACAGGCACCACGATACAGTGCATATCTATCGACTGGTACCTAGAAACAAGCACTTTCTTGTCGTATACCACCGTGAGCACTAAAAGAAGCCACAAAAAAACGACTAATTGGAGTGGTATCAAAAAAGACTATTGACTCACGGAAACTCAACTTTCTTGGTATCAGTCGATAGATAAGAAGCCCATCTGGGTCCATGGTAAATTTGATTGTGGGTAGTCTATCCCGTTCACAAAAAGAATGGAGATTTAAAAAATGTGGGACTTTTTCCAAGGGTCTGGTCTGATTTTCTTTCTAATGGCAAAGGTTGAAAAATTAAAAATCTTTGTGGCCAAATCGGGGGTTTAAATGATGCGGGTCCGAAAAAGACCCTACGCTTTTCCTTCGTTCACGAACCTTGGGGTGCCTGAAATTCATACAAGAGATCGTAACCCCCACCTACATGGATGGAATCTTCTATGGATAGAATAGAGTCAGGGACACACCCTGAGTAAATGTGATCAGTTAGAAAGACAAGTGCAAGAGTGCCAAGTACCCGGTTCTCCACCATTTAGTATGATCTTGAAAGGGAAGCTCTGATGTGAAGTGTTGATCACTACAGAGAAAAAAAAAACAATAAACGGGAGCATTGATGGAAGAGGGAGCCACACTATATTGTTCCGGTAAAGATACAGTTGCTTTGCAAAGGAAAAAGAAGACTAGCTGCAAGAGAAAAAGAAGTCAGCTGCAAGAGGGCACTTGATCGGTGAGCTGATTTACCCCCTATTCAGATCATCCAATCAATTTACCTAAGCTTTTTCCAAAGTACTAAAATACTATTCAGAGATATACGATGTGATGTTGAAGCACTGAAGGATGAACTCTGGACGGTGTTCTTGAAGGGGTCAATGATAGAAAACGGAGTTTGAATGTAATTTGTGTAACACATTTTTGCTCAGGCACCTGAAATTCATGCAGTAAGGTATATTCCAACCAACTTCAGTATGATGCTTCCAAGGGTAGCAGAATAAACGTCATACGATGAGTGCGTATAAATATGCTTAACGAGAAAGTGCAGGAGTATAGGGTACTTGCACCAAAAAGGACCTCCTTCTTGCAGTATATAACCTCAACTGTGAGGCGCCAATTCAAAAGGGCAGATCGATGCAGAATGAAAAGATAGGGGCACATGGACAGTAAGCAATTTGTGGAGGCAGACACAAAACGACGTGTATATAAAGGCCACCAAGTAGGATGGCTTTGTTTGACACCATAACAGCTTTTACATCCTTCACTATGAAAATTCCCTGCTTTTATCTCTCGATCACTGTCATGGCACTCATGGAAACCGTCTCTACAGAGAGAATTAAGCCACACCTTCAAATAACCATGAAAGATGGGTCAGTCCGATCTACTTACCACTACCTCTGTAACAATATCATAAATGCTAAGAGTATTTATTATGTCTCCCGTGCAGTGTGTCAATACTACACTGATGTAAGATGCCAATCCCTCGCCAATGGAACTTATTTTCAACATGTAGCGTCCGATAACGCAGCACCCGACATTCCTGCAGACTACTTCAAGTGCAAAACTTGGAAATAATCGAATCAGAACATTCACCCATGTCTGCATTTTACAAATCTCTCCTTGTTTTCAATAAAGGTTACGACCCTTTCAAAAATAAGTGCCTTTTTCGACCGGGTTTGCATAAGAGTGAAATAGGAATACACTAGCTGTGGGCTGATCTACTTTGTACTTTGAGAGATTCCTTTCCAATTCAGCTTTTTGATCGAATCCCACACTTTCTAACCGAACAACCAAACAGGTTAACCTGGGATTGTGTTTCCAAAATTATACAATTTTGCATGATTTGCAAAACCCCTCTCCCCGTATCCTGACTTTTAAAGTCCGACGTTCGTGAGAAAAGACATGATTCAAAGTGAGCTTTATTGATTGGTATACGCAAAAGTATGACTATGCTATATGTGTAAGTGGGTTGTCTATCTGCAAGGCTTGCCATGACATGACTAATCTAGTGTAATGGCAAGGCATTGGAGAATGGAAGGGAGCGGAGAAAAGTGACAGTGTAATCAGCAGTACAATGCCTATGGAAAAACAAATGCAACTAAAAAAATTGCGAGGACGTCCCCATGGGTTTCGTAATCCAAGTACACGTTTATTCAGCCCTGGTGCCAGAGAGCCGATACCCATTGACATCCCATTCGACCTACCCAGAAAATGCAAAAGACAATTGTCTGTCAGGATGAGATAAAGATGGACAATACGGTGAGAAGGAAAGAGTTACCCTGCATTCGTCATTCAACGTCGTTGTATGGAGGTTAAGTCGTCCGTGGTGCGGTGCTAATGTTGTGGAGAAAAAAAAAGTAGTCAAAAAGCAAAGAAGGATCAAAGAAACGGATTGACAGAAAAAGGGATCCTTTGTAGTCGAATCGGCGTTTAAAATTGTAGGAGCTGAAAATCGCCCTAACCTAGATTTTCTTCACGGGAAACATCGTGTAGACTTTCAAAAGGCAGTAGTAAAATCAAAAAGTCAGCTTCATCGACTTATTATAGAGTAAAGCTATTGCTACATAGGCGATAGGTCCAAGTAGGGTGATGGGTGTCATGGCGAACGAAGAGGTGACCGGCTAAACCAAAAGGTGTCAATGGTAATGAGGAAGGGGAGCGCCTCAAAAGTACAATGCTGTTGATTATTGCATTGTTAATGGGATCTACTATGGAAAAAGGTAAGGGAGTGTCGTACCGATCGAAGGGTAAAGATGGATTCTCTTCTTCCCGTCCAACTTTAGCCTGTATCTTCGCTAGACTAGGCTGTCATGTAATCTTCAGCAATCAAAAGTCACCAAAGCTTATCATAGACACTAAATAACTACGTTTGTACCAAAAACGAAACCATGTAATGTCCTTTATCAGATCCAGTCGAATTCAACATTCTATCTTCGGGCGTTGACAGGTTGTATGATCGATTTCCATGCAGTCCAGGAGAAAGAGGTCCGGCGGAGTTTCAACAAAGGTTACACCGATCCTTCCAGCATAAAGAATGGCCCAGTTTCAATAGAAACAATTAACATTGAAATGGGGTTAGTTGGTTGGTTGGGATTCCGAAACCTGCACTAATGAGGTGGATGGTTCTTTTATCGGCCATGACACCATTCATCCCTAGGCTACATAAAAACCGACCCTGTGAGAAGAGAGACAAGGTGTGTAAAAATAGATCTAAACCGGCGGAGTTTGACACTGCCCCTCGATTTAAAAAGTGCTGGCCTGTCTCTTTCTCTTCTTCTTGTTTCTTTATCGATGGGGTACGAAAAGGACGATGAAGACTATTACCGGTATGGCCCACCGCCCATGCCTCCGCCTCATAGTATCTACGGCACACCCCCACCACAGTACGCTGACCAGCAAATGATGGGAGTGCTGGACCCAGAAGGAGGAGCCGAGGACGACCTGTTGCACCCTTCGAAGAATCGCCCCGTACGACGTCGAAGAAGCTGCCCAGACAAGGTGTGTTGTGGGTGCTGTGTGTGCTGTCCCCGGTGGGCACGGTACTGCTCATGCTTCTGCCTCCTCGTGCTCGTTGCTCTCGGGATTGTCATCGGCGTGCTTGCCGCTCTATTTAAAATGCCCAACGTGGAGATGAGCGGCCTCGAAAGCCAACCGACGGTGGACATTACGGGCGGCAATACCATCCAGCTCGGCTTCCAACTTCAGGTCAAGGTGGACAATCCAAACGTGGAAGGAATTACGTTTGACTCGATCGTCGCCAAAGCATTCTACCCTGACCATCATGACGTCCAACTAGGCGGAGGGGAGAAACATCACGTTGTCATTGCGAAAAAGGCCATCAGTGCCTTCACCTTCCCGTTCAACTTGACCATCCCAATCGCTAACAAGTCTTATCAAGCCATCTTTGCCGATCTGTCGACCCGCTGTGGCCTGGATGGCTCGGTGAAACAGCCTATCTCTATCGATTATGATATCATTCCCACTGTCAAGGTCGGTGCGCTGCCGATCTCCTTCACTATCTCCAACTCGGCCCACTTTGATTGCCCTGATGTCATATCTCATCTTGATGATTTGGGCTCTTCTTCGTCTTCTTCCTTCTCTGCCTTGGCTGCTGGTGATTGACTGTAATGTAGTTTAATGTAGTTAGATTCTCTTTTTGTGTATAGTACTTTTTCCTCTTGTGTATAATAAAAACAATCAACCTAATCCGTTGGTTCATTCTCTCTCTTTTCGGAAGATCTCTCTTTGCTTTTAAACCCCGCATTCATGCATCTTCAAACTTCAGCCCCGTCCGTCCTGAACAAGACAGACGAACTTACTCCACATAAATAAATCTATACTTCCTATCTATTGGATGATGCCCAGAATGTGCCTGGATGAATTACCGAATTTGGGAACGGCGCTTTTTGGGAAAGGGATGTGTAGGATCAACAGACGCTTACAACATAGAAGCTGTCGTTTTTGGTATCATTCAATAGATATGAATCGCACCATTCTCCTCAAATAAAGATAGGCTGTTGACCTAGGTTTCGAGAATTAGGGCAGCACTTCACAGTTGGGGGTTCAAAACAGACGAGGGCTCAAAAAAAAAAAAGGTCCACAAACTTGTCAAACTTCCAGTGGCCTTCATCGCTTGCATGCATTTGACTGAGCAAAAAATGAGTGCGCTTTAGAATAGGCATGTGTGTTAAAGGGAGTTACGGTCCATTTCTTGCCATGGAAGGGTAACGACTAAGGGAATGAAGAAGGGAGATAAAGAGAATCGACACTAATAACCGGGTTTGGACTTGGGCACCCACCGGGTTTCAAACTCCGCCATGAATACAAGAATCACTTTTTCGTCGATCCTATTCTTTGTCTCTTCTTTGCTTCGTCATCACTTTTTTATTTTTCCACACTACGACTACGACGAAATACGAACGACGACGAAAGACGAACGACAACGAACAAACGGTAAGACTCCCCCTTCTCAGGATCCTGTTCATCTCATGCTTACCATGACTAACAATACCTTTTACCTTTTTTCGATTTTCTTTCGACTTTAGATTCACTACGACGATGACGACGACGATAACGACGACGACGATGCTAATGACGACTCGACCAATGCTTTATATCGCCCATAAAGGCTGTTTTAAAATTTTTCTAATGTAAAAACATGGGGAAACCCTTGAATTTTTTTTTAGGTGCACTCTCCATTCCCTGATAGATTCTTTAGCCATTGCACTTTGAAAGTGTCTCATCTCTTGGCCCAATCCGTGTGCACACTACTGCTGATACTTTTAGCACCGCTACAAGCTCTCTCCCTTTTGTCATTCTGTAGCTCATTACTCTAGATTAGTCCTTCCATGGCAAGTCCTACAATAGCTTAACCATTGTCTCATTCACTCAATAAAAACCTACTGGTAACCATCTTCACGACTTCAATCTTTTGAATATGTTTCTGGCATGCTCCCCAAGCCTTGACCGACGGATTGAAAAAGGCAGGGTGTGAAAAAAAGTGGGCGGGCGGGCCTTGAAACACATTTGATTTTTTTAGACTATGTACACACCAGTTGTAAAATTTTGTAACGAGTTGCCTATGTTTTTCGAAAACGGGATAGATAACCCATCTTCAAAATCCACATGGAACAAGATGGAATGCATATCTATCGAAAGATTTTAAAATTGAAGTGTTGTATGCATTTCTGAACTTTACACAAACCCAAATCAAAGTCTGAGCAACAGCGGAATCTCGATTCTTTTGTTTGGCCCAAGGAATCGTGAGACGGTACAGTAGTCAAGTAGATGTATTCAAGCAAGTTTTATTAAGCGCATGGGACTATGTTCAAGCTATATGGGGGGACAAAGACTGCGAGAGTATGACTTGGAATGGCTAACCTAGTGTCAAGTTCAAGAGAATGGAGAGGGGAGACAGCGGTACTAAAAGTATCAGTGATAGTGTGCAAAGGGGAGTAGGCAAACGAGTAGTGATGTTTAGCAGAGCAATGGCAACACAATCTACAATGGAATGGGAGTGCACCTAAAAAAAAAGAGGACTTCCTCTTGTATTTCGTATTCCCTTTCGTCCAATCCCTAACCTAACCACATGTCCATCCAGGCCTGGTGCCAGAGAACCTATATCCGTTGCCATCTTGTTGAATCCAGAAAGAAAAGAATGAGTAATGATGCAAAAAGGTTAATGTTGGTCATGATGGGGAACAAGCTGCTGAAAAGGAGATACTTACCCTGCGTCCATTGTCGGTTTATAAAGTGTCAAGTCAGAGGTAATGCCATGCTGTTGGAATAAAGAGAGAGTAAAAGGGATGAAGAAGTAAAAAAAGGGAGATTAGGAAAATCTACACTTGTATAGCCAGCCGCCAATCGGGGTTTAAAATGCAAAAAAAGGGAGAAGCCCTGAATTCAACATGACATAAAAAAGACACAACACAAGCGATGATTTATTTGATCTTGGCCAACTTTTTATTGGCAAACTTCATTTTAGTCTGCGTCCTACCTACATCCCTATCTAATTCATCTAACATTTGATTTTGAGTTTCCAATTCGTCACCGATCGCATAGCCCAGCTGTTTCTGGCGGTTCAAGATAGCGCTGAATTGTTCGACTTGTTGATCCTGGTCCTCCATAAGCTGTTGTTGGTAGTGGACGATGCCTTCGTTGTCGAGTCCTCGAGTCACTTCTGTTTCCTTGGCGAGTTGGTTTTGTTTAAAGGCAGCACCAAAAGCACGACCCCCTGAGCTGTTGCGTTGGACCATAGACGTTTCTTTATCACCCAATAAAGCGTTCCGGTCCTGGATCCCCTTGTTGTTGTTGTTGCTGTAATGATTTGTTGATGTTGATGTTGCACTTGTTGTTTCAGTGGCAGCCACATGACCATTGTTTGATGATGCTGAGGATGTGTTGTTGGGGGTATAAAGTAAATCATGGTCCTGTCGTCCAGTACTGACCAATTTCAACAAGGCATCCTTTTCATCCTTGAGGGTATTCAACATGTCCTGTCGTCGCCGGAGTTCACCTTCGGACATCCAAGAGCCTGTGGCCAAAGTATGCAGTCCACCTTCTAACGTCGATAACCGAGTGGCCAGTGTCAAGACCAGTTTCTTCGCTTGCATCGTACAGTTGTGAGAGGCAGAGATTTCGTTGCGAGCAATATGGGTGGCTCGTTTGTTGATAAGCGATCGAGTCTCACGTGCAGCCTGCGTCATATCTTGGTATTCGTCCAGCCAGCTTTCCGAGGTGTAGGACTGCTCCAGAGGTCGTCCAGTAGGGATTGCCAAGAACCCACGCCATACATCGGTTTGTCGCCATCGGTCATCACGGTCGCTAAGGATGCCTCGGACGTAGTCTTCGAGTCGACGTCGGCGGTCTTCGATCTTTTGTGCGTCCCCAAAGGTGGAAGGGAAGAGGGATTTGCCAGGGAATGAAACAGGCGGGGGGTGCTTTGGGTAGATGGCCACTAGTTGATCATGGAGCTTTTTGAATTCCGAGTAGCGTTTCCAAACCGTCCAGTTACGTACTGCTGCATGGACTTGTACTTTGTAGATGGTGTGAGGTTTCGGTTGTTGTCGAGTGTCGCTTTCCCGTATAAAGATGGCCTGTATCACTTCTGTCATGGTATCCAAAAGAGTGAGAGAGAAAGAAAAGATGAAAATGCAATTTCGCCTCCTATTCAAGTCTCCGTCCTATTTTGAAGCTCCGGTCGTGGTCGGGGTTCACAATTCCAAAAAGTCAGGACCTGTTGCACAAACAACATCATCATCGCAGCAAGGGCCTGTTAGTCAGGAGTAGTGTGATTGGTTATGAGTGACCCAGTCCAAAATAGAAACTTTCTTCCTCATTGCATCCTAATGGAACGATTTCATTTGGCACAAGGACCTCTGGTGACCTATTTTCGGGAACATTTCTTCTTCCCTCTCTTCTTTTTCCTTCGTTCTTCTCTCTCTCTCTTCTCTTCTCTCTTCTTCTTCTTTCTCTCTTCTTCACTTCCTTTTCATTGTCGCCTTACAATGAAAACATGCAAAGAGGGACGAACAAGCCCCCAACTCTCCCCCCAAAAAAATCATTCGGCGGGCTTTGAAACCCAATGCGAAAGCTGAATTCTCCTAGACTGGGCATCATTCCCCATGTTTGTTTGGTACTTAGACCTGACTGTGAATCAAGGCATTCGCTAGTTTCGTAGTGCGTTAACGTGAGTATAAGAAAGACTAGTGTCAGGGAGAGGTGGCATGACGCCCGTTTATGGGCTTTTGTGTGAGTCATTCATGATGATACACAAGGAAGAAAAAAAAAAAGTTCTCGGTCTTTAAAAGGGAATTTTCCTACTGGAACGTAATGAATGATGATTGGGGGGAATGCAAAAAGTAAGGGGGGAATGGGGAGAGTTGGTATTTAAGGAAAGTAGGGGGGATATGATGATAAAAGGAGAAAAGACAAGGGGAGGGTGTAGCACTTTATGTTGATTGTCGCTTTTCACAAAAGGTCATGGTTGACTTTTTGTGTGCGATGGGAGGACAAGTGAGTGTTTAGTGTGATCATAATAAAAAAAGAAAGTCCTTGTCAAACAAGATTCAGTTCATTTGGTGGGTCAGGATGGGATAGGCAGGCCGTCAACGGCAGGGGTTGGGTTTGAATATGATTCAAGTTTTGAGTCGGAATCATATTTATTCTCCGACCGTCAAGCCACCGGTTTAAAAATAAAAGGTATAAAAGGGACCCATTCTTCGCATCTCTTTCCACTTTTTTTCGTTGTTTTGGGTATTGAGCCATTCTCTTTTTAAAACTCCGCATTATTCTTCTCTCGCTCTCTCTTCTTTTACACTCTCACATCACATTGGATTTACAACATCATGTCTGGATTCAACATTGCCACTCCTTCTATGACCACACCTGCTATGCAGACGCCCTCTATCCCTACACCACACAACAACTCCACTCCCTTCGCTGTACCATCGACACCGGCACCATTGGATGCTCCTACCCCAAGTAGAGATCAGAATCCCTATGCTGTGGCTGGCATCACCCCTACTCTACAGTAAGTACCTCTTCCTTTTTCTTTTTGTTTTCCCTCTAGTCTTTATACTCCACCACCCTTTATACTTCGATACCACCTGCAGCGACGTTTGTGGGACCCTTTTATGTATTACGCTGCTTGACAAACGACGATGGACGGAAGGGGGCAGGGGACGACGGCGTATGTGTCTGGGTAGGTTATGTGGGTGTGGGTGTGGATGGGTGGGTGGGTAAGAGTGTGTCTTGTTGGACGGTTGATGGCAAGGTGGATGGGTATGTGTCCGTCTGTCCATCGTCTTTTGTCTCGGCCTCCTTCCTACTTATGAATCATCATCACTAGCAAAATAAAACATCAAACCAAACCAAACCAGCTTCCCACGTACCTGCTACTACTACACTATTACTACTTCCCACAACTGCGCCTCCCACAACCCTCTCTCTCTTTCTATCTATCTCTTTGTCTTGCTTGGTCTATTGTCATTGACTCTTTTCTTTCTTCTTTTTATCTTCTCTTTATGTTACTCTAGGAACATTGTGGCTACTGTCAACTTGGATTGTCGTTTGGACTTGAAGAACATTGCCCTTCATGCTCGTAATGCTGAATACAATCCAAAGGTACTTTTTGAAAAAGAAAAAGGGAAATGGGGATCTGATTCTTATTTGACGTAATTAGCGATTCGCTGCTGTCATCATGCGTATTCGTGATCCCAAAACTACTGCTTTGATCTTTGCTTCTGGTAAAATGGTGGTGACAGGTGCCAAATCCGAAGACGATTCCAAACTGGCGGCTCGCAAATACGCTCGTATCATTCAGAAGTTGGGCTTCCAGGCCAAGTTTACCGACTTTAAGATCCAAAACATCGTGGGCTCTTGTGATGTCAAGTTTCCTATTCGTCTGGAAGGTCTAGCCTACTCCCATGGTCACTTTAGCTCGGTAAGGAAACAATGACGGGTGGAACAATGACGCTCAGGATCATTAACACTTTTCTTTTTGACTTAGTATGAACCTGAACTGTTCCCTGGTTTGATCTATCGTATGGTGAAGCCCAAGATTGTGCTACTGATCTTCGTTTCCGGCAAGATTGTCTTGACTGGTGCCAAGGTCCGTGAAGAAATCTACCAGGCATTCCAAGCGATCTACCCTGTGCTTCAAGAATTTAAAAAGGGTGGATAAATTTCTCTCAACCGTCATCCTTCATTCTCATCATCACCCCCCTTAATCATAGTCATTACAATCAGTATCATTCTTACACAAACCCCCAAAAACACAATCTCCACACATTATATCACATACACTGGCGCACTCAACACTCAACACTTTATTCCTTCTCTGTATGATTCTACTCTCTTCCCTCTTCATGTACAAATAGTTATTCCTTTGATCTCCTCTGCATTTCTTATCGTAAATATAGTCTTCTTCCTCAATTCCCCCCTTCCCCCTTATAGTTTAACCTCGATTGCTTTTCAAAACTGCAAACAATAAACAACTACACTCTCATTCATTGCCAAGACTGCATTCCTTATTTGGTCGAGGACACTCATGCAACCAAAAACTGTCGTGGCGGCGTTTTAAATAAATGGGACAAAGTCTATTATCTTTCGGGACTTTATGTGGGGCTTTTATGTAGTGGAACCGATTGAATGGATGGAGATATACAGTGTTTTGCCCTGACTGAAGGAAGGGGGCACACTTTTTAGAAGAGGGCTTGGGTTTGTATGTGTTTGATATAGCTTTTGACGCTCGGCCAATGGCTTGGTGGTGCAACGTCCTCTTTCTACTGGTAATGCCGATATCAACATCCCCTTTGTATCGTCTCTTGGCTTATTTGGGTGCCTTTTATATGATATGCATAAACACATGATATGTGATCGTGGTCATACTGGGCTCTTTTGGGGACCACTTGTCATTTAGATCATGTGTGCCTCCTTATATCTGGTGGTCTCGGTTGGCAGAATAGCTGACGTTATATAGATTAGGTATGGTTGTAGATTAAATACACACTCCTTTAGGTTCGTCTATGCTTCATGCAAAACTTTTGATTCACATCCCGATTTCCCAACCTTGAAGGAAAAAAGGGGTTACTACGGATACGTACGGTTTGAGTGTGGTGAACAATAAGGACTTTTGAGTTGGGGGACACTCTGTGAGTCCCGGGCATAGCTGGGATTCAATTTGAAAAAAAAAAGATAAAACCGCCCCGCCAGGTACAGGACTGGTCTTCTTCTTTTCATCGGGAATCGGTCAGCAAGGCCCTCTCTTCTCCTGGTATCAGGTCCAACTCAACGATAAACGGCTCATATCTCACCAGTCTTCCAAGAGAAAGAATGCGGTCAATGGCAGCCTTCCCCACCAACGACCGATCCTTTTAATCTTGCACGTACCGCCCTTGACCCACCTACCAGCCTGTGCAAGAAGATGTTACCGGCGATCGACGAAAGGCATGACCGACTGGGAGGCAAGAAAACTCTGCCCTGACAACAACGATCCTATCCAACCCACCGTCGCTGCCAATGCATTTGTACAGTTGATCATGATGTTCAGGAAGACTTTTATACAAGACTCGGTGCTCATGATGGAACCCCCTCCCCTGCCATCCCATTCGGCAACATTCACTCTTCTCTGGTTAAGCCTACTTGTCATTCAAAAGTCAAGTCAACACCATAGAATTAGAATTAAGTGGGATGCTCACTCTAGATATGTTAGCGATCTGTACATTTCAAACCCCGATTTCGCTACAAGAACTATTTTTCTGCCCGTCCTATTATTTTGCTCCTTCTTCCCCTCGTCATCACTTTTTTGCCTATCATTGTCATTCTCTCTACTCCACGACGACATACGAACGAACGAACTAGCGAACGAACGGACGAACGGTAACTCTCCTCTTCTAACGTCATGTTTAATCTTTTGCTTACCATTACTAACTTTTTGCCTTTTGCATCGCTCCTCCTTCTTTTGACACTAGATCGGCTACGACGATGACGACAACAATAAAGACGACGACGATGCTAATGACGACCTCACCACTGCTTCATGTCGCCCAAAAAGGCTCTTTTTAAAATTTTCAATTGTAAAAAACATGGGGAAACCCTTGAATTTTTTTTTCTTCTGCACTCATCTTGTCCCTTGTAGATTCCCTAGCCATTGTACCGATAAAGTGCACTATCCCTTGACCCATTCGCAGCACCTACTGCTACTGATACTTGGGTTGACACTGGCCTGCTCTCCTTCTTCCTTTTCCTGTAGATTGCCTGGCCATTGCGCTTTCGAAGACCGCTATTCCTTGGCTACCACTTCTGCTTTTGGCACCGCCGGACAGCTCTCTCCTCTCCCTTAATCAATACACTAGATTAGTCATTCCAGTCGTATACATGCCAATCCCCCCCCCC
>LT550334.1:366081-381014 GCA_900079185.1 Absidia glauca
TCCTTGGTCACCGTACGATTCAAATCCCGACCGAGATTCTTTTTTTTTCTCTTTTTCATGCAAGTGGGGTCTACGAAAAGGAGAAAAAAAGGTTCCATACATGTTATCTGGTATGTAATGTGTATGTAAGTCTTAGATTATCTTGTGGGTAGATAATGAAGTGATTGGGGGGGGGGAAGAACGATGATCTATCATTAAGGTCAGTGATTTTCAGTTATCGGTATCTCCACCAATCAGATTGCATGAATCACCCGAAGCCCAAGGGCGAGATACCATTATCATACGGGTAGTTTTGATCTCCAGTGTCATACATTCATATCAAATCTCCATCTTTTTCGAAACCATCAGTGTTGTTGGGGATGAAGGAAAAAAAAAGTGGCGTAACAACCACCCCCTCCAATCTGAATGTGTCATCATATCATATCATTATCATTATCAAGAGATAGTGGAGATGATCAGGTATCTTAAAGTGCACTAGTAGAAGGGAGTGGATGATCAGTTCAGGTGCAGAGGGCCCCACAGAAACCCTCCGATCTGCTCCTCGAAGGAAATAGGATAACCCAAACGGGGAAAGTGACACTTGAGATAAGGGTGTCGGGGTTTCAATCCATCTGTATGCTGATGATAAGCTGGGCGGGGTGTGTCAAGCTTAAATTTTTAATGGGTGACTGATATAAAAGCGCTCTTTTCATTCTTTGTTTCCCCTTTCTCTCTCTCTCTCTCTTCACTTTTTACTTTATCCCCTCCTCTCTCTCTCTCTCACAACTCATACTAGCTAAACAATGTCCGTCTTATCGAACAACACCATCTTGAGCAAATACTTGGCTCTTGAACAACGTGGCAAGGTGCAAGTTGAATATGTCTGGATTGACGGTACCAATGGTCTTCGCTCCAAGACTCGTACGGTTGACTTTGTGCCCAAGTCTGCTTCTGAATTGCCTGAATGGAACTTTGACGGCTCCTCTACTGGTCAAGCTGAAGGTCACGATTCCGATGTGTTGATCCAACCTGTTGCCATTTACAACGATCCTTTCCGCGGCGGTGATAACAAGTTGGTTCTGTGCGCTACTTACAACCCCGATGGCACTCCCCACAAGACTAACTACCGTCATGCTTGCAACAAGATCATGGATACGCATGCTAGCACCAAGCCCTGGTTCGGTATTGAACAAGAATACATGTTCTTCGACCCTGAAACCGCCAAGCCTTATGGTTGGCCCAAGCATGGTTTCCCTGCTCCTCAAGTAAGTTCGACGATCCATCCTCCTTCTAAGTTACTAACGCATCTTGTTTCATAAAGGGTCCTTTCTACTGTGGTATTGGTGCTGGAAAGATCTTTGGTCGTGATATTGTCGAAGCCCATTACCGTGCCTGTCTGCACGCTGGTGTCAACATCTCCGGTGTCAATGCTGAAGTCGCCCCCGGCCAATTCGAATACCAAGTGGGTCCTTGTGTAGGCATCAGCATGGGTGACGAACTCTGGATCTCCCGTTACATCCTCGAACGTGTTGCCGAAGACTTTGGTATTGTTGTCTCTATCCACCCCAAGCCTGTCAAGGGAGACTGGAACGGTGCCGGTTGTCATACCAACTTCTCTACCGAAGCCATGCGACAAGAAGGTGGTATTGCGGAAATCGAAAAGGCGATCAAGAAAATGTCTACTCGCCACATGGAACACATCGAAGTGTATGGTGAAGATAACGATCAACGCTTGACCGGTCGTCATGAAACTGGCCACATCAACGACTTTAGCTATGGCGTTGCTAACCGTGGTGCTTCTATTCGTATCCCTCGTCATGTTGGCAAGGAAGGCAAGGGTTACCTTGAAGATCGTCGCCCCGCCTCCAACATCGATCCTTACCGAGTTACTGGTATCATCATGGAATCCACCTTCCTCCCCGATAACTAAATTGCCTCCTTGGTGGATTGGATCGATCATTGTATAGTATAGTATAGTATTCGTCTAATGGTGGGATCCTTTTTTGTATAGTCTTTTTCTCTTCTTATCTTGTTAGACCACTTATATCCCCTTTTCATCTTTTATCTCATGTTTGAATAAAGAAACCATCCAATAGCCCTATCAATCTTGTTAAATACACCTTTGGGCCATTCCGAATGTGGTGGTGGCTAGGAATTCTACAATGGGCTGAAACGGGGGTACAGATCGGAGGTCGAAAAGCGGAGTTGGTCCCTGGCTGAAATCCATACCTTCCTCTTTTCTTCTGCTTTTTCTTTTTCTGTCTCTCTTTCACACACATACACTTTGTTTTTCCAGCATCTTTACCATCTCACTTTTACCTATTCATCCTCTTTGAACCATTCCTCCCAATGACCAGATTAACTCGATTATCAGTTTACCTGGTGGCACTCTTACTCTTCCTCTTCTTATCCATCAGCGCATTATCAAAATACCAAAAGGTCGACAGCCCAACTGTATCAAAGACAACCAACCATGATTCCAATCAACAGCAGCAACAGATTTACTCCACCAAATACCTCTCCTGGCTTCCTCATGGGTAATGAAAACAATCGTAGAAACATACCTGCCTGAGCTAACCTCTATTACTTTCTAGTGAATTCACTGATCAGCATGAAGCGTTTAGGAATGCGATACGACTTGGAAAAGAGCTTGATCGTACAGTGATTGCACCCATGCTTCGACTTGGCAAACCTGTGTCTTGGCAACCTTTTGACTCCCTGGCTCAGACGTACAGCCTCACACAAGACAAACAGCAACTCTCAGAAAAATGTCGTACGGCATCATCGGCCACCAATGATCAGGCTTGTATCACGATGAATGATTGGACAGAAATTCCATGGTCTAGTCTCTTTGATCTGAAGGCTATCTCTACTGAATTCGGTATTCCCATCATTGAACGTACGCAGGGTCATGGCTGGGGAACGAACGAAACGGCGGCTGGACTGCGCGATCCTATCGTCGATGTGGCTGTGGTAGATGTCCTGACTTTTATCGAAAACGCCACCTTTTACAGCACGAACGACGGCAAATGGGGCGGGATTCTAGGAGGACGACAGCGAATTGTGAAACAACATCAGGAACAACAACTACCTTTGAAAACAGTGATCCGGCCAGAACAATGGTCTAGTCTGCAACAACGACAATACATTCAATTTGGAGCGCTCTCATCCACCGCCCGGTATCAAGTCCATTCCACTACACAACAAATGGCACTTCGCAAAGCGCTCAACCGCCATTTACTTGTTAGTCCAAACCAAATGGCACCTCTTAAACAACAAGCCGACCAGGTGATTGCCATGTTGGGTGGTGTGAATCATTTCAGCAGTCTACGCCTCAACTTTGCCAAAGTGATCGCTTTGGATGCACGGGTGAACAAGGATTCGTTTGGGACGCCGCGGACAACGATGGACGACCTGGATACACAGACGCAAAAGGAAGTCATGGATGCTGTGGTGCTGGAAGTGTTTGGCGACATCCCCATCAACCAAGCCGTCTCTGCCGCCCTCCCTGTCAACGCTGACTCGACCCTCGCCTCTGTCCTGTTGGAGCATCAGCAAGCCCCGTCTTCCGTCTCGTCATCGCCTCTCGAACGCCGCCGCCTCCTCGACGCCTGTATCAACTATCGCCAACAGATCGAAGAACGCTATCCGATCTACTACCTTGTCAACGATCATATTCCCTCGCCGGCATCTCGACCTGATATCTATGGACCGCTGCTCTCCTTCTTCCCATGTCTTTTCACCAAGAACGATATGAAACAATGGGGAGAACTGGACATGACCACTTGGATCTTCTCTCATCCGGCGCTACAGGACAAGGGCGTGGATTATGAACGCATGCTGGATGTCATGTTGGATGTACTGATTGCTGGTCAAGGTAAGCTCAATCAAGAAAAAAGAAAGCGTTGCATGAATTCTAAAAAAGATGGCTTTTTTTGCATATAGGCTACTCATTTTTCGAAGTCCCGAACTCCCCTTTGACTCGATTCATGAGTTGGCAAAGACGTGTGGTACCAGCTGAACACTCACAATAGAATCATCATCGTCATTCTTCACCCTAGTTTAGAATCGCCCTGTTAGTTACATGCTTATCATCCACTTCTTTTGTAAATACACTCTAAAACATGACTACATCATTATATCATTGATTGCGGCCAGGGCGGAGTCTAAACCTAAAAAGGAAGATTCACTAAACTCAACAGTCCAAGGGTCTTTTTATGTTTCTCTTTCTTCTTCCTTATAAAACCCCTGCTTTATAGAATGTTAAAGTCACTGTCAAATCTTATTGCTTGCTACTTCTTTACTCTTCCACTAGATTAACAATCCTCCATCATGTACAGACGTCTTCCCTCTTTATTACACAACAACATCAGAGCTGGTGTGCGCCAACAACAACCTCAACGAGGTGCTGCTCTCCGCCACTATAACACTCCACAAGATGCCCAGCCTTCAGGCAATGCCACTCCTCTTATCATAGCAGGTCTATTGGGTGTTGGTGGCTACGTTTACTATTCAAGACATAAAGGTAAGTGTGCATACAGTCAGGCGGGGGTAATAGACTGAACCCCATGTATTGTCATAGAAACGCTCAAGGAGGATAGCAAGAAAGCCGAGGACAAGATCCAAGCCAAAGCGTCCGATCTCAAACAAGGTGCCGAAAGCAAATATGACGAGGTGAAGAACAAGCTCGACGAAAAGGAACAACAAGCGCGCGACTCTGCCGACCAAACCAAGCGGTCCATGGAATCCTCGGTGCGTGATGCCAAGAACAAGGCCTCTGACAAAGTGGACAACCTGACGACGAGCGCCCAACAAGAAGCCGAAGCAGCCGAACGATCCGCATCCTCGGTGGTCGATTCGGTCAAGCAAACCGCCCAAGAAGCCCAGAAAAAAGCCGAACAGACGTGGAACAAGGTCGCCACCACCGCCTCCGATCGAGTGGACGAAACCCAGCAAGCCGTGACGGAAACCAAGGATACAGCACGCAACGAACTGAACCGCCTGTCCACAGATGCGTCCAACAAGGTGGAAAACGCCAAGGAACAAGCCGCCGATGCATGGAACAAGCTCTCTACCGACGCAAGCAACAAGGTCGACGAGGCCAATGACCAGGTGGAAAAGGGCGTCAAGGAAGCAAAGTCTAACTGGAACTTTTTCTCGAAAAAGGCCGATGAAAAGGTCGACGAAACCAAGGATCAAGCTAAACTCGCCGCTGATAAGGCTCAGGATGGATTAGAAAACGCCGAAAAAGCCGCCCGGGACAAGGCAGAGGATGTCAAGGAATCATTAAAAAAGTAGTCCCCCCCCCCTCTAGTATGTAATTCTCTCTCTTCGCTTGTTATAAATAAACCTTCCTTTGCCTACTTTAATCAGTACATAAATACATCGGAGATAGATAGATACACTCGATTTGACAACTCATCGGTTTTGAACCCCAAATTTCCCCCACTATTTCTCAAAACGAAAGACAGACAGCCCTACTTCAAATTTCACATGGAGAAAGATGGGCTTCATATCTATCGAATGACGCCAAGAGTGTTGATAGTGGAAAAATCACCCGTCTTATGGAGGACTACTGTAATCAGTCGTTGGACCCTTTGTGTAGTCTGAACAACATATAAAAATGGTCTTGTTCTTGGTATCGTTCGATAGATATGTATTGTATCTTGTTCCATGTGAAATTTTAAGGTGGGTTATCTATCCCAGTTTCAATAAAATGTGATTTTTAATTGGGGTTCAAAACCGATGACTTTTTTTTTTTCCCCTTCAAAAAAGCAAGTTTTGCCCCTGATGGTCGGAGTTCGACAAGTGCTTAAAGTCTCCCCTTTCCCACAAATCTTGCCCTTCGCTACTTCTTTCCTTCAAATGAGTCACAGTATGCCCTGTATAGTGTTGCCCACCCATTAAACCATCCTATCCTATCCCATCACTAATGTCTCTTACCCATAAACAATTAACGATCTATTGTTTCCTTTTAGTACCCTAGCGACCTGTCGTATCAGACACTGGTTAGGCCAAAAAAGATGTCAACGCCATAGTTTAAACGCCGCCAAGCGACGAAGTAGAATAAAAAAGGGTCAGGGCTTGGCGCGCCGATTGATTTGTACATATCAGAGTCACTAAGATTACTGGAGCTTATGCAAAAGAACAAGATGGATTCAAGTAGATTCAAGTAGATTTTTATTCACTGAATGAGACTATACTTAAAGTACATGTCCTAGTGGTGGCAGGGAATACAGGGCTTGTCATGAAGTGACTAATCTAGTGTAATGAGCTAAGGAAAAGGGAGAAGGAGAGCAGACCAGTGTTATTCAAAGTATCAGTAGTAGTTTCATTGGGAATGGGTCAAGGGATAGTGCACTTTATAGGTACAAGGGCTAGGCAATCTACTATGGACAAGATCATGGACGAAGAAAAAAAAATTCAAGGGTTTCCCCATGTTTTTTACATTTGGAAAATTCAAAAAGAGCCTTTTTGGGCGACATGAAGCAGTGGTGAAGTCGTCATTAGCATCGTCGTCGTCTCTATCGTCGTCGTCATCGTCGTAGCCGATCTAGTGTCAAAAGAAAGAGGAACGATGCAAAAGGCAAATAGTTAGTAATGGTAAGCAAAAGATGAACATGACGTGAGAAAGAAAGAGTTACCGTTCGTTCGTTCGTTTGCTCGTTGCTCGTTCGTTTGTCGTCGTGGAGGTAAAGAAAATGACAATGGGGAGGTAAAAAGTGATGACGAGGGGAAGAAGGAGCAAAAATAAAGCTTTGTGGAAAAAGTGGAGATTTATATAGAAGTTTAAACGCCGCCAATTCCTGATCACCACAAAATTCTCATTGTCAGCAAAACTCATGATATGCGTGAATGGCATGAATGCAGCCCCCTTTTTATTCATTCAAAAGTTTGCTAATGAGGTCTAAAACTAAACTATCTATTTCTATATGTTTAAGATAACCATCCATATCGGAGAGGATTTGTCGTATAAAGGCCAACAAGTCCATTGTATAGATAGGGTCTTTGTGCAGTAACTAGAGAGAGAGCGAGAAGAAAAACGTCAGTTGATCTGTGCATCAGAATGGCATGTGGATTCGCCCTACCTCTGACTTTCGATCCTTCTCCGGTGAGGTTTCCAGTTGATTGATATCGTCTTCCAAATCGGCTTCACTATACAAGACACTAGTGTAAAAATGTAATTCATACCGTGAGTCCAAAAGCGCCTTGTATCGTATTGTTTTTCATCATACCTTTCCCCATCTGATTGTTTGACTTCGGCGCCGACATCACCCCAGATAGACATTACACCAGGCAGTCGTTGCAGGATGGAAGGGTTGTTCGTTTTGATTAGGTTTGTGAATGCGAGGCAAGTCAATTTCCGTTGTCGAGGATGGCCAATATTATCAAACTAGAGAAAGAGAGAGAGAAAACAAGGTGGGTAAGTTAAGATGTCTAGTCCCATGCATTCAGTCTTTACCTTGTCTATCCATCTATCCATGATTTCACCCATAAAGTCGGGGCTACCGGGTTTGAATTGTGCGCCAGCAGATTGAATAAAGCTGATTGTTGTGTTGGCGTCCTGAATAGCAAGGCGAGCAAAAAGACACATATAAGACATGGATGCATATGCGTACAGCTACAGGATGAAATCAATGGAGGTCAGTAAGGGGAGGGGATGTTTTGATAGGATTCACTTTTACCTGTCCTTGCAGAAAGACATCCAAGATGTTGTTCAGTAGGCCAGATTGGATCAGTGCATCACCATAGGTAGACAAAGTAGCTGATTGGAAGATCATGTCAATGGTGTGTGATATATTTGATGCAACTTCGGCCTTTGAGTTGGAGATATATGATCCTAAATGCGCAAACAAAGACAACGCACAGTTCTTGAGAGGGGATGGGGTATTGTGTTAGTAAAGGTCAAGTGTTTGTAGCATTTGTATCTTGTTACCTGGATGGTTGTTTGGGGATCAAGTAATATGTAGCTTTCGATAATCCAAAGCACCTTCTTCACATTTTCTGTATCATAATCTAAGAGATCCACAGCAACAGGTAGAAGATCCATCAGCTCAGGGGTAGAGACTGTTGCGCCCTGTAGTAAGGTCCACCAAAGGTCCAATGCATCCTCTAGCAGATAGACGTGTGCTTCCTATATAACCAAGGAGAGAATGAGTATTATCAGAAGGGGGGGGGGACAAGAAATGGGATACTCACATTATTCCTGTTGACGCAGTATGCCACCATGGGAAGTAAGAGATGATAAAGATGACTTGACTGTTCAACGAGAATCTGCAGAATGATAGACCAAACAAGAGTTAAAAAGACGTATTCAAAAAGGTGTGTGTGCAAAAATATTATTTTGCTCTTACCGCGGCAACTTTGGTGAATGTCACCACCAATGCTGATTGGAAGAGAGGTTCATTCTGCGCACGGGCCCAGAGCGGAGTGAGGAGATCGACGATTTTCGGAGCAAAAGGAGAAACCTAAAAGAAAAAGACGATGAGCCTGTGGTAGTTTGCCTTTACCCCGCCGATCAGACTTACATGAGCACCAGCACGATCCATGACTGTGTTCAGGTCAGCAATAAGTTTCATCACAGTGTCGGACTCCTCCACTTCATTGATCAAAGTCATCATCAGTTCCATCGCCGATCCAAGGTAAGGCAAAAGAATAGCGATATCGAAATCCCAATCGTCAATGGCCATTTTTAAGCTGTGTGCCGCAGAGAGTCGCACCACCAAATCCTCTTCCTTGACCATCAGTTGTAATAGGATTTCGTAAATAGTTACACGGCAGTCGGCACTGACGCTTTCTGTCACCCAGCGTCCCAAGACCCAGGCGATCCGACGACGGAGGATCTTGTAGCTAAAGAGGTCCCCATGGCAATGTGTTAGATGAGTGTCATTCCTAACCTCCCTTTGTTCTTCTTTCTTACCTTGCGTCCTTGTTGGCGATTTCGGCCACCAATTGAGTAGATACAAAACTTTCGAAATCCAAGCGACCATAGAGAGAATGCACACCAAGGCCCACCGCATCGTAGATTGCATCCCGGAATAAAAGTCCCCGGAAGTCTTGAATGTTCGACTGTTTCAGCAGATTCAGTAAGATAGGGCACAGTTGGTCACGGTGTTGCGACAGCAAGTTGATAAAAGTCGTTTCCGCACATGGCTATATACAAAAGAAGGATGAGATTCCTTGCCCAAAGCCCCCCTTCTCTCCACTTACTCGAAGTTCGAATTCCCAGTTTTCAGCATCCACGGAATTGGCCCATCCTTCTGGATCTTCTTCCCATTGTTCCTGGTCACCGGGCGTCAAGAGCATGTATTTGGTTATCAAAGTTTCCGCACATTCATTGACAAATGCATCCGTCACAAAGCCTTGTTGTATAATGTGCCGAGCTTCCGTTTCCAAAGCGGCTTCTTCATCGGTGATCGCCAAGTTGTTGGATACTAAAAAAGAGAGATCATCACTGTCAATGCTAATTCCGTCTCCCTATCCCCCTTTTCACTTACTCGATGTATCGCCATCGTTGGCTGCAGTTTTGATCGTTCCCTTCACGAGTTGCATTCCTTGAAGCAGGAATTGTTGATAGGCTGTGGATTTGTTGGCTTTATCTGCTGATGTGCATGAAAAAAAAAAGTTGGTTCCTGGACAGTTTATTTGCATTAATGGGGTCCCCTTACCTTCACCGAATTGATTTGCGACCAGATCGCCTTGTTCCACTACGTTCTTCCAGTAATAAGAGATGATATCAATCCATTTTGGACAAAGAGCAACCGAGACGGGATGAGCCTTTTGGAGTCCGAGGTAGATCATGCCATATTCTTCAACCACCGTTTCAACCGCCTTTGTCAAAGTCACTGTATAATGGCTACCGCTGTTGTTGGTGGTCGGCCAAGCCAGTAATCCTATAAAACATACGCAAGAGTAATGAGCAAAGCCCTTTGCGTACTATTTTTGTCGTGGATGCCCCCACTTACTTGATCGTGATTCCATATATGTTTGTAGATGCTGATAGCTGAGATCGAGAAAGGTCTATGATAAGAAAGGCAGGGCGGTTAGCTGTGGTTCACTTGCATCTAGTCCCTTTCTCTCTATAACAGACTTACCTTGGTTTCATCGAATTTGTGCACATCACGAATACCGCTGACCATTAATATCCGCAGGCATCGGATGCAAATAGCCAATACTTCCAATCCACTTGAAACAGCACCGCACCGTAGTTCCAGGGATGATGTAGTGGGCGATGACAGAAGTTCCATCAGCTGAGGTATGGTTTGTTCGACGTAGGCCACATAGACGTTGGCGATCACTTGGAAGGTTGGAGGGGCAAGTTCTGCGAATTGTCGACGGCCCGAGGATAATACACGAGTTGATAGCTCCGACAGAACCTCGTACATGGTTTCCAAGCAACGGTGGTGGATGATCACTGCATTCGTATCGTTTCCTGGTGTCTTGATCCCTTCAATCAGTGATGTCAATAGTTCTGGCCTAAATGACGTGGAGAGGAGACGGCTTTTGTTAGTGTGCTTGCTTGTTCCATAGACACTTTTGACTTACCATTGAGCGGGAAAGTCCAACCGAGCAATACGTGCAATAATAACTGTGTTTTGAGCCGCGAGCTTTATACCGATCCCCACATACGAACAAGAAAGGGTGACATTAGTAAAGCTTGACGAGCTTGTTACTTTTCTATTACCTGTTTGCTTGGTTCCGCCATGAATTGAAGTAAGCGTGCACGTATCATGGTCTTTTCTTCGGGATTCAAGGGACTAGGAGACAAGTGGTGGCGTGGCAGAAAGAAAGAGGTTAGTGTGGCCCATAGGATAACATTGTATTCATCAAAGCAACAACAAGTCCCTTGGCTTACTTTTTCGCAGTTCGTCTCCAAAACCTATCGATGCCATTCTTAAGATAGATGCCACTGAGAAAGCGGACATTATGATCGAGATTTGTGTCATAAAAGATATCCTATTCGAACAAGCAAGCAAAGAATGAGTTTATTGTTCATAGTGATCACTAACAAGCTAGCATACCTGCAAAGTAGCAAAGAAGCTTCGTTCCGTTTCCCATTGCTTCAAAAGTTCTTCAGCTTGTTTCATTCGGGTGTAATCCTGAGAAGCCGCTTCCACGAGAACAGCCAATAGTTGTGATCTGGCGTCGGACATGATTGTTGCTGAAAAGAAAGTGGAAGAGAAGCATTTGTCTGTGCTTGTTTTGAAATCTTTATAAATTCACTGGAGCTTTAAACTCCGACATTGAAATGTGTGGCCAACAGGCGAAGAAATGATAGATGACGATGTTCAGGTATATCCATTTATTTACAACTACAGAGGCTATTACATACTATTACTGGACACTCGAATATCATTCTACTTTTATTGTGCTTGATCGATTTCTCGGATGTGGACACCAGAGGACTTTGTGCCATGCTTCGTAATGCTATCATCATCAGCGCCGATGGAGGAGGTGCTAGCAGGGGTAGCGAGGTGGGAGGAGATTGTCGTCCCCGAGCTTTGGTAATCTTGGAACACATCCTTGTAGAGCTCCAGTTGTCCTTCTTTTCGAATCTCAGTGTTGTAAGAGTTCTCAAGGCCATCGTACCGCACCATCTTGATGTACTGCAAAAATCAAAAAAGTGTCAGATCAAAAAGCTAAAATTTGAAACGCCGCCCATCCAGGGGTAATCTTCTTACCCATAGCCCAATGCAAATAAGACCAAAGACGATGGATGCTATATAAGGCACTATAAAACCACGGATAGATGTTAGTATTTGCCAGCTTCATGGTTGTATCGAATCTCACCCCAATATGGATAGGCAGAAGGAGCACTGGTAGGAGGAATGTACACAAAGACCAGAGTGAAGACACAGATCAGCAAATAGAAAACCACCAATGGGATGGGCGCACGAATAGGCCTCTTTGTATTGGGTTCTGATCTGCGTAAAAGAAGGAGACCAATACCACAGAGTGCGGCTAAAGAGAGAGAGAGAAAAAAAAGGTTAGATGGTTGAAAGCGGTATTCTCGTTGACAGACAGCTTACCGAAGAAGTAGTCGCCATAGTTACTGAAGGCCATGATGAATTGGAAGGCGGTGCCTGGAGGAGGAGCCAGTAAGAAGATCAATGTGATGACATACAGTAAACCCAGCGAAGCAATCGGTGTGTGTAGCTTTGGATGAACTCGACTGAAGAATCGGCCGAATGGCAAGTGGCCTTGGCGAGCGAATTCTAAGATGACTCGAGAGCCAGAGTAGGTCACCACCTAAATCGGGAAAAAAGTAAGTATTTCAAACTC
The DNA here is from genome assembly GCA_900079185.1 of Absidia glauca. Lineage (NCBI taxonomy): Eukaryota > Fungi > Mucoromycota > Mucoromycetes > Mucorales > Cunninghamellaceae > Absidia > Absidia glauca. The sequence continues at coordinate 378,343 of LT550334.1, forward strand.
CGACAGCCGACTCTAACGCTTACACCAACGAAACCAAAGGAAGATAACCCCACAAAGACAGGAAGGACTCTGCTTCCAAAAATACCACCAAAGGCTTTACTGAACCTAACAGTTACGAAGGTGTCAATCAAAAAGTTTATGCCTATCGTGTCAACTTACAAGTTCGCAGCCACAGTCAAGTCAGAAGAGCGAATTTCGTCCAGGGGCAAAACCGAGAGATAAGCTATAAAAAAAAAAGTGTGAGTAAAAATGGGTGCAGAACTTGCCAGAGAAGCAACCAAGTGGACATTACCAACATTTGCCAAAAGATACAAGACGGTAGTCAAGCCAAGCGCCGAGACACCACAGCGAGGCAAGTTTTTGATAGGATCCTTCAGCTCATCTGTCACCTTTTGAAGATTATAATAGCCGCCATACGAAAAGATGACATAGTAGATGGCATTCGCATAACTACCTGCGTTGTTGAGAGTGCCGTCGAACGAAAAGTTTTGTTCAAAGTTGGGTCTTTCGGGCAACCGACCTGCCATACCAGCAAACCCAACACAGATGAGTAAGACAAGAAGGGTGATTTTCAGAACAGTGAAAAAGTTATTGAATCGGATGGCCAGCTATAGAAGAAAAAAGGGGATCAGCGTCGGAGATTGAAAACCATCGGCCTCTTTTTTTTTTTTTACCTTTGCTGAAAAGATATTAACAAGGATCCAAAAGGTAATACAGAACACTAAGCATAATCACGTCAGTATCTCCCGATTTCAGACCTTTTCTTTTCTCTTACCTCCAAACCCTCGAGCGTACCAATCGTTTTTATACGTCCCGGCACTGATGGAGTAGACAATGTTGTTTCCAAACACCAACGAGCCTTGGGCCAGCCCTCCCCCTCTTGAAAAGACCCCAATCATGATCATAAAGACAAAGGCGGTAAGTTGGCGAGGGTGTGGGAATGCATAAGCAAGGTATTCCTTCTCAGCTAATGCAGGTAGAATGGAGATGTTTGAGTCTTTTGTTTTACCAAGGAAAGGGCATTTCATTCTTACCTGCACTAAGGATCCGTCGAACCCAAAAAAGGCAATCGGGGTTTGAATATCATGCATGAGTCAGGGGTAAAACCTATTTGTTTACCTTCGAGGAAGCTAAATAACCAGCACGTTAGATAATGTGACACATCAGATCTATTCCTTCACCTTCAACTTACCATTGTTCCCAGTTCCATGAATACTGCTAATCCAGAAACTGCTGTAAGAGCGCCAATCACTAGTGAACAGAAGGGTTTAGAAGAAAAAAAAGTGGTAGACGGTATGGCAAAGGAGCCTTACCCCAAAGAATCAACATCATGCCGCCCGACCCAGTGTTTTGTAAGATGAGGGCAGGGTTAGAGAAAATACCGGTCCCGATGATTTGACCAACTACATTGTAAAACAAAGACAGTGTGAGACTCGAATGACAGAGAGAGGACAGCGGTACTTACTGTTGATCATAGTCCCACTAAAGTAGCCTAAATGCCGATTCAGCTTTTGATCTACGAGCAAATTACAAACGACTTTGGTTAGAAATGCGCATTCGATTGAAGAAGAGTTACCTCCTACAGCCAAGGGAGCCAGCTTGTCGATTTGGTCTGGTGTTTTTGCATGAATGTTTTCAATGTCCGCCATGATCCCCAAAATAGATGAAAAAGTTAAAAGTGAAAGAAACAAGTCGAATGATTGGGACAGCACTATTTATACTGTTCGCATGATAGAATTGCATAATATGACTGATCAGAATGGTAATGGTGATAAGGAAGGGAGGGAAGAAAGATCTAAAGAGGTGTCACCGAGGGAAAATGATACCATCGAGTAGGTAAAAGGTACAACATCATCATGGAATGATTGCTATTCCCATTTGATCAGGTTTACCCAAGACTTGGGCTTTTTTTTTTTGAGAGTCGAAAGGGATCTTTATCATGACAGATGGTGAAATTTTTTCTTTTGCTTTCATCATTGTCCCCAGCTACACAAACAAAAACCTTGCTGGGAGAGCCACACACTGTCGGTGTTTAAATTCTCAGCTACCCGTGCCATCTCTTACTACTGACGCCTATAAATACTTACAATGCCCACCCTATTCCTTCCAAGTTATCTTTATAATCAACAATGCCTACCGTCCAAGTACTGAACAAGACCCAACCCAATATCACCTACTTACCTGATCGTAAGAACTGGCAAGAACGCACTGCCCGGCGCCTGGCTGAAGAAGAGCTTACCAACGAGCTCCCCGATGGATTCCCCGAGCAGCTGGAAGGCCCCAAGATTTGGAAAGGTGTTGATTACGAAGGCCAAGAAGAAAAATGGGTCTATACACTGAATCCTCAGGAACTCGAAGAAGTGCATGAAGCGGTGCTTGAATTTGAAGACTCGGGGAAACCGCTGTCGGAGATTGCAAAGGACACCACTTTTCGTTTGCCCACGGTTGGACCAAAGTTGAAACAGCTCATTGAAGACGATGTGGTCGAAGGCCGTGGCTTTGCTGTTGTCCGTGGTCTTGATCCTGATAGGTATACTCGATTGCAACAAGTGATTGCCTATGTCGGTGTGTCTTCTTATGTGGGTAAGCGTGGATTGCAACTCAAGCACGTGCTAGGTAAGTGAAATGAGAAAAAAATCATCCCTTGCTCCTATTCATCTTTTTTTTTTTTT
>LT550334.1:462919-474184 GCA_900079185.1 Absidia glauca
AAACTGCGCATTGCAATTAGCTCCCCTTTTGCAAGACTGATTCTGCTATGGTATATGATCATGTGCGTACCATCATGACTCTGCTAGGCTCATCCCGAAGTGACTTATAGTGATGAACGTCTCAGGGCCATTTTGAGCAGGGTGACGGAGTTTCTTGTGATATTTACAAGCGCAGGCACATTTGATGAGTGAGTCTTTTCTGTACGGAGTCTCCTGTCATGAACCATCAGATTCCTACCATTGGATCCTCCCAATGGTGAAATCTTGTCTGCATGGTGAGCCATTTCTCATTCGTGTGCCTAAACCTAAGCACGACGGAGATTGAAAAGGACTATAAGAATGACTTTTTCCCCACCAATCCTTTCCTTTGCTTCTTCTTCCCCTCGGCATCATTTTTTTTTTCCCTCGTCATTTTTCCCTCGTCAAGCACATTGCTCCTCCTCCCCCTCCTCACCCTCCGAACGAAAGAGCGAACGAACGAACGTTTACTTTTCCCTCCTCTCAGCATCTTGCTAATCTTTAAGTTTACCCTGCCCAACATGGTTTTCGTCGTTTGAATAGGCTACGACGATGACGGCCACGATAACGATGACGATGACGACGATGACGATGACGACTCACTCACTGCTTTATATTACATCGAAAGGCTGTTTTAAAATCTTTAATTATGAAAAGCAGGGGGAAACCCTTGAATTTTTTTTTGTGCACTCCACTCGTCCATAGTAGATCCCATAACCATCGCATTGCTGAAGTACACTATTCTTTGGCCTAATCCCTGCTTTCATCACCCTATGACACTTTTGGTACCGTTGGCCTGCTCTGCTGTTCTCCATTCCCAACGCCATTACACTACATTAGCTACTTCATAGCAAGTCATTCCCGCCCCTACACACTTGGACATATAGCTTAATTATAGTCTCATTCACTCAATAAAGCATACTTATCTCCTTCTCCATATGGCTTTGTTTTTTGTATAAGCTTCAGTGATCTTAAAGACTCTGGTATGTAGTGGTACAATTACCCGGTGCGCCAAGCTCCACCCTTTTTTTCAAAACCTTTCGATTTCCAAACTCTACTTTTTTTGTAGCGAGTTCCAACATTCCTCCAAACTGAGATGGATAACCTACCTTCAAAATTGACATGTAGCAAGATGCAATATGTATTTATCGAACGACACCAAAGAAAAACGTTTTCAGTGTTTGTAGGTCTGTAAAGCCCATAGAAAGCACCGAAACAGCGACCAATTTGAGAGCCCCCAAAACGGATGAAATGTTTTAGAATATCCAGCATCTTTAGCATTATCCGGTAGAGAGAAGTTATGGCTTGCTCCATGTGGAATTTGAAAAAGGGTTATGCATCTCAGTTTTGAGAAAAGCCATGTCTCAGAAATAGTGTTACTTTTCATGATCCATGGTTTTTTCAAATGGCGGAGATTGAAAAATTCAGGCAACATTTTTTTTCAGAACTCCATACTGCAAAGCAGTAGGGTTTGGAAGAACTTCAAATGATTGATAAACTTGAAGTAGAATAAAACTATGGCTACGCTGCAAGTCTAAATGGTGCAGGGGGTTCTATGATACGGCTATTCTAGTGTAATGACAGAGGTCAAGCGGTCTGGATCAACTATGTGAGGAGTAGTGGGCCATAGGGCGAACAAGATCATGAGATGGAAAGATTTACCTTGTAGCCAAATTTAAGCATGTGATTAAACATGTCAAGCTATTGTTGGTGCCTTGCACATACGGATGGAATGATTGATGGAAAGGTTAAAGCGAGGAAGAATGCAGGAAGCGAATAAGGGGAGACTTTTTGTGCGCCACAAGGAAAATGTTTCGATTCAAACTCCGCGAAAAGTCTACGTGCCCCCAGCAATTTTTAACTTGGCTGGCTTTTTTTCCTGGTCGGCTCACGTCGCTTCTCTTTCCGTTTCTTTTTTTTATTGATTGGGTGCATCTCGCCATGGATGATTATGACTCTACTAAAGGTAATAGACACTCGATTGTTATGAGGTTGATGGCCTATGACATATAGAATGGACTTGTATATGTGGGTAATAAATATGTAGACTGAAACTGATCATAACTTGACATTCTTTATGAACTTAGATAAACCAGTCATAGATGAAGACGCTGTATCACGTACAACCACAAACGACAGTGTATCTTCCGCTTCAGCATCAACAACACCAACTTCCGCAGATCAGAACAAGTCACCAGAACCCGGCAGCAGCAGCTCAGTAGCCGAGCCTCCTTCAAAGCGAAGCAAACAGACGAAACGGCACCTACAACTCCAATCCAAGCTGAAGACTATCAAGGTGCGCTCATTGTTTGACACAGATGGCGATATCAATTCTCACAATATCATCAAGTCTGAAGATGGTTCCTCTAGACCTAAACGGCTACCGAAGAAACGAACCTTCTCTGATGATCCTACCAACAGTGGCAGCAACAGTAACAGGAAGTCTAGCTCGTCAGCACCCTCTCAAGCACCAATGGCCAGACGTCCAGGACTTCGATCACCTAATCCCAGCAAAAAGCAAAGACACGAAACAGCAGCAGCTTCATCAGCAACGTCGCCAACATTGCGAGGGAGACGCCGCCGTCCTGATCTAACAGTAGTACAAACGCCAACACCATTGCTACCCTACAATGCAAACCGACGAGGAAGGAAAGCAAGGAACGATACCTCACCCAAAATGGATTCCCCTGAACAGAAGGAATCAACACACTCACCAGGCATCACATCAGCAGGAGCATCAGGACGACCCAAAAAAGCTGCGATCACACCACTTCAATCGGCGGAACTTTTGATGCAACAGCGACACAAGAGCGTCGAGCTTTTACGACCTCCTCCCAAATCAGCACTGGACAAGGCGCGGAATCAATCGCTTCGTGATCGTGAATTGGAACTTCAATCGACATTGGCACATCATGGTACTCTGGTACGAGAGCTGGCTCATATGGAAGTCCATCAAACGATTGTGGACTATCGGCCTGATTCTTATAGCACTGATGAACGGGTGACAAAGGTAAGAAAGACGGTTCTGCTCTCTCTCTGGAATTGCATAACTGACCTTATTTCTATTAGTTTCTTCTTGATTACAATCTATGGGACAAGGCCAACGACTATCTGCTGAAAAAACAACGCACCAACATCAACACAGATCGGGTGATTCGATCTCGGCCTTCTCAACAAACGCACACCGTCCCATTGATCAAAATGCTGCAACACTCGTCTGAATTGGATGCTCTTTCGACCGAATCTTCCTCGACAGCCAACGATACCCAGCGCCAAATGCTTCTTCGCTCACTCCCACCAGCGGCCGTCAACACCATTCGAACCGGCACCGGCATCAAAAAGCTCAACCGGCAATTCCCGACTCTGGACGCCTACCTTTCGACTCTGGAGTACCTGGACGACAATGACACAGACGATCCCGCCACAGCGACGACGAAGGAAGCGATCGATCGATATGTGGAGAAGGAACGACTGATTCGTGAACGGATTCGGCAATTGGAGGAAACAGGCGGCGGTTTCACCACACGCTTGCAAGAACAGGCCAACCGACGACCCCAGCAAATCCCTTCGTACCTGCCTCAGCCCCCTCCTGGCATCACCACCTCAGATCTCCGGAATCATCACCGCCACGAGGCCATTCTCAACAACAGCAGCCTCCACGATTCAGTGACCTTCCAAGCCATCACCGCGGCACGCAACTTCCATGGACACATCAAATACCGTCGCAATGCCGCCAAAAAGTGCGCCAAGGCCATCGAAAAGTACTGGGATCATATTCACTCACGGGACGAACGGCTGCATCGGGACGAAATCAAACGGTTGACTCGCCTGGCGAAATGGACGGCTCAGCAAGTCAGGGCGAAATGGCGGGTGGTCGAACGCATCTGTGATGCCCGCTACAAGGAACTCGTCAAGGAACAGCAGGCCAAGAAAAGCAGGCGCCATTTGGAAATGATCCTCGAACACTCGGAACAGATGCTCGGGGTGCGGATGGATGAATTGGCGACACATCAACAAGCCGGGTTCCCTGATACCCCTCGGTCGACGTCTTCTTTGGTGGAGGATGATGATGATGATGATGGTTGGGAGGATCTCAAGTCTACTACTCCGTCTTTGAAATCGTGGTACAATGATGAAGACTCTTCTCCTGGCACAACAACGCCTGGTACCTTGGATACTCGCTCGTCTGATTCTGAACATTTGGTGGATGATGGTGAAGACGCTCTGGACCATGTGATTGAAGATCTGGGCGATTCGGATACCAGTGGCGGCTCTGTGGATGAAGATGCATCGTTGACGGTGGATCAACTTCGACTGAAATATCAACGCTTTGAAGAAAAGGACGACTCCGATGGCTCTGAAAGTAGTGACGCTTTGGATGACGATGCCTCTCAACACTATGAAGATGATGATGATCGGGACCACATTATTGACGATGATCATTCCGATGGCTCTGACAGTAGTGGTGCTTTGGACGAAGACGCATCTCTGACCGTGGACCAGCTTCGACAGAAATATCAACACTTTGGGCAAGATACGGAAGGCGCAGAGGATTCGAATTCACCTATAACCGAATACGACACTGGTGCCGGCGACGACGAAAGCAGTGATGATGATGTACTCGACCTAAAGGCGTTGGATTCTCGGACCTTTGAAGAGGCGGGTGGCTCCCAGGACTCTGATTACTCGAGCCCTTCTTATGGTGGCACTGCTGATGGCGAAGATTATGATCTGAACATGTCTGACGATGGTGAAACCGAGGACGATGAAGAAGTTTTGGTGACGCTAAGCACCGAGGCCGACCTCCCTTTGGATGAACTCTATGCACGGTACCCTCCTTTATCGACAATCAATCCTGACCAAGGCGGTGTGGATAGCTCGACTCCTAGCAACCAAGATATACCTAGTCATGTGGACACACCAATGCAACAACAGCCCTGCACCACATCTAAAACTCGGAAAGCGTCTGTTTCTTTATCGGATATCGACCCTGATGAAGTGCGGCTGGACAAACGGGCGAAACGCATGGATGCAACAGCAGCTGACGATACGCCAAAAGTGGATGACATCACAGGCACCAACACTGATGACGATGATGACAACACAGTAACGGATTATGAATCAGAGCCACCTGACGAAGAAGATGACCATGACGATACTCTACAGCAACAGGCACCTTCTGGCCCCGCCCCGGCGGAGACTGAACAGCATGATTTACCAACAGATTCAGGGGTAGAGCGAACGGACCCAGCACAACAACCTACCGGCACAACATTGTCAACGACCAAGGTGGACACCCGCATCCCATTCCTGTTACGTGGCACCCTTCGAGAATACCAGCATGTGGGATTGGACTGGCTGGCAAGTTTATACAACAATGGATTGAATGGCATTCTGGCGGACGAAATGGGACTTGGCAAGACGATCCAGACCATTGCGCTATTGGCCTCATTGGCGTGCAACAAGGGGATTTGGGGCCCTCATTTGGTGGTGGTACCGACAAGTGTGATTCTCAACTGGGAAATGGAATTTAAACGGTGGCTTCCTGGCTTCAAGATCTTGACGTATTATGGCAACCCCAAGGAACGCAAGGAAAAACGGTTTGGCTGGTCTAAAGAAAATGCTTTCCATGTGTGTATCACTTCCTACCAACTGGTGCTGCAAGATCAAAGTGCTTTCCGGCGCAAGGCATGGCAATACCTGATTCTTGACGAGGCGCATCATATCAAGAATTTCCGGTCCCAGCGATGGCAGGTGCTTTTAAACTTCAACTCCAAGCGGCGACTCTTGTTGACGGGCACGCCACTTCAAAACAACTTGATGGAGCTCTGGTCTTTGCTGTACTTTTTGATGCCGAACGGTGTGTCTGCGTCTATGCCTATTGGGTTTGCAAATCTCAAGGAATTCCAAGAATGGTTCTCGTCGCCGGTGGATCGCATGATTGAAAACCAGCAGGGGATGAACGAAGAGTCTCGCTTGGCCATCCAGAAACTCCACACCGTGCTTCGACCTTACCTTTTACGACGACTCAAAGTGGATGTAGAACAGCAAATGCCCGCCAAATACGAACATGTCATCTACTGCCGACTCTCGAAACGCCAACGCTACTTATACGACGACTTTATGGGGCGGGCGAAAACAAAGGAAACTTTGGCTAGTGGCAACTTTCTCAGCATCATCAACACGCTAATGCAGTTGCGAAAGGTGTGTAACCATCCTGACTTGTTTGAAGAACGACCGATTGTAACCAGCTTCAGTATGGCAAGTGATGTGATTGATGAAGGGCAGCATATCGATACCTTGGTGCGACGACTCTTGCAACCAGCTGGCGACAACAACGACAAGTGGGATGCATGTGCCTCGAATCTGCTCATTGTGCGACCTGAACTCGAAACCACCTCTCACCAATGGATCTCTGACGAATACTCAAGTTTGGATTGCTCACCAGCGTTTGTGGACACGATACAGCGACTCAAGCGGGCCAGTGGTGTGTCGTCTCGGGGACTGGGGTCGGCGAAAAAGTATCTCGACTTGAAGACGTTTGCCAAAGCTCATGCTGCACAACAACAAATGGCGCAGATTCACCGGTGGGAATCTATTCATGCAGTCAATCAACAACGATGTCAACAACGTCCTTTACTGGGTGCCGGACTCCTGGATCAATGCCGCCTCTTGTATGCACGACCTCACGAAGATTTGTACTTTGCCGCAAATGATCATCACTGTGGCACTCCTTTGGACAGACCGGCGCTCATTACCCATTGTGTACTTGGCTATCAAGATAGAATCGATCGATACATGGATGTAATTGTACGGTATACATTTGTCACCCCTGCCGCCGTCGTCAAGGCAACGCCCTCTCTGGTGGCACCCCCTATGCCGCCTGTAAAAGACATCCTTCATCCTCTCACCTCAAGATTACAAATTGCCTTCCCAGATAAGCGACTCCTCCAATACGACTGTGGGAAACTCCAAAGGCTGGCTCTCCTCTTACAACAATTGGCTGCAGGTGGTCATCGTGTGTTAATTTTCACACAGATGACACGGGTACTAGATGTGCTGGAGGCGTTTCTCAATATGCATGGACACCGCTACTTACGATTGGATGGGTCGACCAAGGTGGAGCAACGCCAACTACTGACGGAGCAATTCAACAGCGACAAGCGCATCCTTTGTTTTATCTTGTCTACTCGAAGTGGTGGTCTGGGCATCAATCTGACGGGCGCTGACACTGTGATCTTTTATGACTCGGACTGGAACCCCTCCATGGTAAAGCAAAAATGTTAAAAAGGGGGATGATCCAACTTATTCTTGTTTTGTTATTGTTTTTGTTGGTTAGGATAAACAATGCCAAGATCGTGCGCATCGCATTGGTCAATTACGAGACGTGCATATCTACCGCTTTGTTACTGAATACACTATTGAAGAAAACATCTTTAAGAAGGCAAATCAAAAAAGGTAAGGAAGAGGATCAAAGGGGGAAGAATGAAGGGGGAACTAACAATAGCTTGTGGATAGACTACTGGATGATATGGTCATACAAGAAGGTGGCTTTACCAACGATTACTTTCAAAAGATGGACTGGTGGAAGGATCTACCTGAAGTGACGAATGCCGAGCAACAACAAGAGCCTACGATCGATATGGAGCAGGCCCTACTGGAAGCGGAAGGAGACGAAGTCGACGCTCAAGCTGCGATTGCGGCCCGGAACGAGATGACAATGGACGACGACGAATTCAACGACGACAAACCAACCTCCAGCAAAAGCATGGCAAAGATCTCAAAGGTCTCGCCTTCACCATCGCCTTCACCATCATCCCCAGTCATTCACCGTCCGTCCGTCCAATCATCACCGTCGCCTGTACCTGAACATGCCTCGCATAACCAACAAAAGCAACAACCTTCAGACTTGGATGAGGTGGATGACAATGAAGATGACAAAGTACAACACCTGGATGCGGAAGTCGGACATGTCGATCAATATATGCTCAAGTTTTGGGAAAGGGAAATGTTTGGCCACTATCTGGGATTTGGTGGGTTCCCCGAACCCGAAGATTAGCTATACTACCCCCCCCTTTTTTTTAATTACCTGATCTCTCACTCTCTCTTTGGCCAAATAGTTGCATTGCATACTTGTAGACTTCATACGTAGTACACTTAGTTAGGTTGTGCATATGACGTTGATGGAAATAAAGAAAAAAAGATGTTTAGGCTTTTGTATATACCCTTACTCCTACTGTTCGGTTACTTTTACTGAAGGTGCCATTGCCGATCACTTTACGCGTCAGCAAGGTCACTCAAAGGTCTTACTATTTTGAAACAAAGAGCACGGCGGAAAAAAAAAAGGGGGGGGAGGAGAGGCATGTAAAGTATGTCCGTGGGCACTCTTCTTTTGTCTAAAAAAGGACGTCTGTGTAACCCTGTTACTGTGATTACGAATCCAAGGACTTTTCGCGCGATGCCCACTTCACCAACCCTCGAGATCGTATCAATGACAATGAAAAAAAAGAACAGTTTCTGTTTTAAGGTTGGATCACATGGAGTGCCGTTGGAGTGAGAGAGCTTGACCCCGTTGCCTTGGTTACACGCATAGTGGAAGCTTCGCGCGAGGGTCAGGTTTGAATAATGCAAAGAGAGGGGGGGGTGATAAGGACGGGTAGTCTGACGGATGGGAGATGTGGGAATGGTGCTGATTGTTTTCCTAGAGGATGGATACGAACGAGAAAGGACCGAGAGATGCTAGCTTGGAATAGGCAATTCTCTCGAGCGGCTGTGGGCGCAGGAAGGCACGGAGGCGGAGTTGGACGACTTTTTTGTAAAAACTCCGCCTGCTTGCCTGTTTTTTTTAAGGAGAGCCTGAATGGCTCACAATGGAGGGCTCCATGGGCTTTGAACCTGGCACTGTGTGTGGTTGTGTCATCCTTTTCGCTCGAATTGTTCATTTATGGTAATCGCAGTATATTGTTGCCCCTCCTGTCCCACCCTAACCAATAACCCTTCGCGCGCACTTGATGAACCGAGTCCACCCTATCCATCCTTTTTCTGCCTACAGATGACTTTTTTTCACACATTTTTTAAAAGGATCATCAAGGTGGGAAGATGTATACTGTTTAGAGATAAACATAATGCACAGACTCACATTGTGATCGTGATCAAAGTAGCAAACCTGCAAACCCAATGTTGATTTCGGTGAAAACGTCGTCAGATGGAAAGTGTGATCAATCAATCTACATGGAAACCAACCCACAGATCTTTTGTACCACACATCCATCACTTTCATTTATCTTACCCCCCCCCCAAAGTTCGATAGGGGGGACTCCCTTCTTGGTAACTTTTATGCTCCGCTCGCTCGCTCACTGCGATTTCGGTTCCGACCAATCAGGTGCGTACAAAGAAAATCTTTATAAATGGGGGCCGCCCCGACTTTTTTTTCCCTTTCTCTTTCTCTCTTGTCTACTTTTCCATTCATAACCTTTACTCATTACACAATGCCTTCTGAAAAGTTCAAGATTTCAAAGGCTAGTCGATCTATTCGCCATGCTGCACAAAACTTCTTTGGTACTTTTAGTGCTTCCCCCAACGGCTCACAATCCAAGTCTGTCAGCTATCCTATTGGTAAGGACGATACAGCATCCTCTTTAACCAAATTCTAACCCTTTGATTCTTATGTTAGTGGGTGGAAACATCACCGCCAGCATACACGAGGACCCCGAAACACATTTGGACCGACGATCCGCTCACAACGCTTTAGAACGTCAACGTCGTGAAACACTAAACTCCAAATTCCAAGAATTGGCACATGCATTACCCGCTCTTCAAACCGTACGCCGACCCAGTAAAACGATGATTGTGGCGAAATCCCTGGATTATGGTAAACAAACACAAACACAAGCAAGGAACGCACCATTAACCTTTTTGCGCCTTCTCATGTCATAGTCACCAAAAGCATACAACGGGAAAACAATTACGTCAATCAAATCAAGGATCTACGAAAACAGAACGAACGGTTACGAAAACAAGCAAAAGCATCCAAGGCCATCATGACCAAACAGACTCTCAGCAAAAAGAAGCCTTCTTCCTCTACCGCCACCACCGCTTCATCTGCTTCCTCACAACCACAGCCTATGACTCCTCCATTATCAACCAGCTCCTCTATGCAACGCACCGTTTCCACCGCTCAAACCACAACCTCCACCAACAGCATTGTATCTTCTCGCCAACAACAAATGTCTCCTCCCTTGACACCCGAAACCCCTAACAAGCAACATCACCACCATCACCTCGACTCTCTCTCCATCAAGTCCTCATCGCCCTCGCCCTTGATTGATGCCAACTGGCCCTCTTCCATGATGATGATGGCTCTTCCCACCACCAACGCCTCCATGTCTTCTCACGGTATGGTCTCTTCCTCTACCATCAACACCCAATCAACTGGCATGATGATGATGCCCCAGTGGTCTGACGATGCAGCCTCCGATATGATGTTAATGCAACAACAACCACCCGCCAACAACCACTTTTATACCGCACCTGCCTATCACCAAGAGCCCACTATGTTTTACCACGCCAATCAGCAGCCCATCATCAACGATCCTGCAGCAGCGACTTCCTACTTGAACTGCCCAGATACCATCAACCCTATGCTCTTCTCGCCTTACCAATGGCAAGATACGCCTCCTGTATACCACCCTCCCAAGGCCCAGCAACTCTACTTGGCTTAAAATCCCCCCTCCTCTGTAGTTATAGTCAATTGTTATAGGGCTTGCCCAGTCTCTCTTACTATCACTTCTCTTCCTTCGTCTCTCATCGTTTTGTATTGATTACAAGCTGATGGAAGTGGGTTGGATATACCTTCTCTTGTCATTCTCATTGCTCTCTGAATGGGTCCATGTACATAGTTACTGTGTTTTTTTAGTCTAAAAGGGTCATCTACATTGCTTGCTTGATGGATTTGACTCTATTCCCCCCACCCTATCTAATTAATAAACCGTCTCTCTTAACATCCATATTGTCTTGGTTAAACTCTATAGGTGAGCACCTCCAAAAGAGGGAATCTCAGGCACCATGCGACAGGCACACATTTGTTGTTGTAACAAACAGATCCCAGTGAATGGATCAAAAGAGATCATCTTTCATTTGCACTCTATGAAACTTGTTGGAAAGATGAAACACCCACCCCCATCGTTCTCAAATGTCAGATGACAGGCTGAGAGAGTGAGAGTGAAAAAAAAAAAAAAAAAAAAAAAA
>LT550334.1:474488-485211 GCA_900079185.1 Absidia glauca
CAAAAAGAAATGAAAGCCAAAGTGTTCACTTTATATGGTGAAAGATCGACATGTTAGCCGATACTTTTTTTGTTTCTTTCCTTTTCACATCCAATTGCAGCACTCTTACCCCCCTCCCTCTTCTCTCCCTCACTACATTTATGTCTTTTTGTTCTCAATGAACTTTTTTACCACCTTTTGTAAAAAGAGACAGGGGGGAGCCTCCTACAAACGATTCCGATTCTGCCGATCTTTTTCCCTGGTCGTTCAGGCTTATAGTTTTGCACGACAATGACGAATCTATGTCGTACACCCCGGCGAGACAGAAAAGGAGGCAAAGATCTGACATACTCTTTCGCGCGAGCTATCTCCATTGTCAAAAATAAAACCAACCCAACCCGTCTTGTCTCACCCAACGGCAATAGTAAAGCCGTTGATGAGGTCAACCCTTCTTTTTAAACCCCGCTTCATCCCATTACTGTCACCTCCCCTTGTTCCATATACCGACAGACGTTCTTTTTTTCTAAAGAACAACCCAAACACGCCCCCCCCAAAAAACCTGCTTGATCATCCCATGTCCGCCCTCTATAGGATCTACTTTTCAAAATGTAAAAAGGCGTTTGGATTTTCACCCCACAGTTTGTTTAGGAGAGAAGGCACCTAGGCAAAAAAGGTGGCACTTTTTAATGTTCAAGCCCCGCCAATCCCCATTGTCGCTGGTTCAGAAGGAAGACTCTTTATATCAATCATCATGGTAACTAACTTTTACAACTATATACATATCATACATACCATACATACTAGATCTATAAAGCATCCACAGTGGGAGTGATATAGGGGGGGTGACTAAACTAAGAGGGGAGTGAAGGGGGGGCAGTGTCAGCGTTTGCGCATCGATTCTTCCAAATGCAGGACTTGTTCATAGATTACAAACATGAGGGCACTTTGCAAGCTTGTCCAATACACCCGAGGACCAATACCACGGAAGAGCCCAGCCAGGCCTTGATGCTTGTAGTTCCATATCAGGCCATCCATGATCCCACTGTAGTGATGTTGCGTCGATGTATGTTGTGTTTGGAGCAAGGTTTTCAGGACGTCCAACGGCGTTGTGATAGCCCCGGCGATCCCGCCTGCCAAGGAGCCTGTGATCAGATCGATTTCCAGCGGGAGCGGTTGCGCATAATGGCGTTGGGCCGTTTTCTTGAATTGCTCTATATATATCCATCTGTCAGTGTCGATCCCTATCACCTCTGTCCCCTTGTTTTTTTTACCATAGCATGCAAATTGGATGGCGGAATAGGGTACGTCTCGAAGAAGTGTTGCCCTGAAGCCATGGAAGAGGGCGCCCCACCCGTCCAAGCGGACGATCTAAAGAGAAAGAGAGAGAGAGAGAGAGAGATTGGTCCGCTGCCCTTTGTGCTATTCCTACTTACCACTCTTGCCGCATGCCATGTGTTACGGTAATTATAGCCACTGAAAGAATGCGGGTTGTTGTATTTGCCTTGGAGTTGCATCCGGGTTTTCAAGACTTCGGAGGGGACATGCACGACGGACGCAGCAAGGTCGCCTATGGATCCTGCAGCGAGATGAGCAGCAACGTCAGGAACGTACTGGTGGGCCGTCAAGGTGCGCTTGGTGTATTCGTAAACACTAAAGTATATCAAGGTCCCAGGTACTTTATCAACGGGGGGGGGGAGGTTAGTAACTAGTTCGCATAAACGATCGGTTTTTGTGTACCTGAGCCAAGCATGGCAGGGGTAATGCCAGCATATAACCCACGCACCACGCCTTCTTCTTTCTATATGGTTCGGTAGGTCTGCACCATGCTGTGGTATTTCGGTACGCCGCAATGAGGTTGCCCTTGAAGTCGTGTTTTGACAGTATCCACACTAGAGAAAAGAGAATCAGTCTGGAAATGTCATCACAACCACTTTTTTTTTTTTAATACCTATGCATTGCCATGTCCGCTGCTGATCCACCGATTCCTCCAGCAACAATGATCTATACTAAGAAAAGGTAAGCGACAAGATGTAAGGAGGCATGGTTACTGACATCTAGGTAAGGGGGTAATCGTGGGGTCGTCGAGGGAGACTGCATCACGACATGATCAGAGTAGCTATCTGCCGAGCCGGCAAGTTGTATATTCATTAAAGGAGGGTATGGAAGAAAAGGAAAGGAAATGATTCAAAGAGAGGAATGGGTGGAGAAATAGATCAAGGGGAAGGAAGAGAGGGTTTTTATTTTGGAGCGGGGAAAAAGTGGGGACGCCTGTTTTGGTCACAAATTTTTATATACCGACGAGGAAAAGTTGGCGGGGGAATGCTACAGACAGAACCATCCGGACAGAACCAACCTGCGTATCCTGAATTTTGCTGACAATAAGTACTTACATGGCGGAGGGACTTTCTGAGTCCCTGACTTCAGTCCAGGTCATAGGTGGAACTCAACTTGAAATGAAAATAAAACCACCCCTGCCCACACACTCCTCCCAACAAGGTGTGCCTAATGCACTCTAGATTTCAAACCCCGATTGGCTATAAGTTTATTATTTTTGCCCGTCCTGTTATTTTGCTTCTTCTTCCCCTCGTCATTACTTTTTTTGCCTCCATTGTCATTCTCTTTACTCCACGACGCCAAACGAACGAACGAACGAGCAAACGAACGAACGAACGGTAACTCTCCTCTTCTCACGTCCTGTTCATCTTTTGCTTGCCATTACTAACTTTTTGCCTTTTGCATCGATCCTTTTTCTTTTGACACTAGATCGGCTACGACGATGACGACGGCAATAGGGACGACGACGATGCTAATGACGACTCCACCACTACTTCATGTCGCCCAAAAAGGCACTTTTAAAATTTTTAAATGTAAAAAACATGGGGAAACCCTCGCAATTTTTTTTTTAGGTGCACTCCCATTCCATTGTAAAATCTCGTAGTCCAAGTTACTGATAAAAGTGTACCAATTCTTTGCCCATACCCTTCCGCTACTATCACTGATACTTTTACATAGCTTGGCCGTTTTTGTCCACCTCCATTTGCTTACTTTTTACAGCAGTTTAGTCAATCCCATTACAATAGCTTGTTGCCATTAGACACTAGCTTAACTGCGACTCCAAACATAGCCTGTACCAAGACCTTTAGTCCTATCCCATCAATAAAACCTATTTGAATCATTCTACAGAAGACGTTTCTCAAATCCATAATATGACAATACCATGTACTTTATAAAGACCAAACTACAGATGAGTAGCTCATCATTGACAACTCCTAAAACACCATTGGTTTACTAGTTGTAATGAATCTAATGACATTTACATGATCGTAAGGTCTATCTTCGCATACATACAAAGATTTATTGGTACAATAGGATTATTGGGCTATGGTACAGACTATGTTTGAGGCCGGAGCTAAGCTAATGTGTAAATGGCGACAGGTTGTAATGAGAATGACTAAACTACTGTAAAAATCAAGCAAATGGAGGCTGACAAAGACGGCCAAGCTGTGTTAAAGTATCAAAGATAGCAGCGGAAGGGTATGGGCAAGGAGATGGTACACTTTCATTAGTAACTTGGACTACGAGATTCTACAATGGAATGGGAGTGCACCTAAAAAAAAATTGCGAGGGTTTCCCCATGTTTTTTACATTTAAAAATTTTAAAAGTGCCTTTTTGGGCGACATGAAGTAGTGGTGGAGTCGTCATTAGCATCATCGTCGTCCCTATTGCCGTCGTCATCGTCGTAGCCGATCTAGTGCCAAAAGAAGGAGGAACGATGCAAAAGGCAAAAAGTTAGTAATGGTAAGCAAAAGATGAGAATGGCGTGAGAAGAGGAGAGTTACCGTTCGTTCGTTCGTTTGCTCGTTCGTTCGTTCGTTTGATGTCGTGGAGTAAAGAGAATGACAATGGAGGGGTAAAAAAGTAATGACGAGGGGAAGAAGGAGCAAAAATAAAGGACGGGCAGAAAAAAAGGTCTTGTAGGCAAATCGGGATTTGAAATTAAATCCCATACCTTTGCCTTTGCACCTTTGCCTCTGCACGTAAGATTCCCTTCAAAGCGAGGATCCTCATTGCCTCTCCTATTACTAAATTGTCTAATCAATCTGTTCCTTTTCCTTTTGCATCAAAATGCCCAGTCGCACCTTGTCTTCGACACAAAACACACTTTGAATCTTCCCTTTCTCCTTCGCTCTCCCGCTACCAGACCTCGCACAGTTTCCCCTTGCAAATCTAACGTTTATTGATTCTGCTTCTTGTATTGATGAAATGCGTTGCGCAGTGATTTGGGATTTTCAAAAACGAACTTTTCGTACATGCCTTCTTCATGTATCTGAGACCAGGTTCGTTTTTGTTGGCGGCGTTTGTTGCAAAAGCTGACAATTTCAGAGGCATTGTTCATGCTACTGGAGACCACTGATGTTGATGGTGCTGGCGTTGTTGGTGCTGCTGATGCTGTGGATGCTGCTGCTGCTGATGTGGACGCTTCTGCTGTTGGCAAGGAAGGTGACGGCGAGCGGGACATAGGAGAGAGTTCATAATGCATATGATCTACATAATCCTTGAACGATCCATCGTTGGCATGATGGAGTTCTTCGAATTTTCTGATCAGGTGCTTCTGAACATGCGACCGCCGCAACATACCAGTGTTCAGACTCCCTTTTTCACAGATTTCAAAAGCCAGTTGGTAGAGTTCTCTCACCGTAGGATCAGTGTAGTAGTCGGATTCAAAAAAAGAGGGTCTTTCATCCGCAAAGAATACGGCGAGGGCGGCGATTGGTGGTAGAGGACTGGCCGTGGCGTTTCGGATCAGGGCGGGATCGATGACAAACAGCTTTTTGGCATGCAACTTGGAAGTGATCTGGTGTGCAAACCAGTGCTCTTTTTCTTCATCAAATACTTCGTACAAATCCTTTGATAAAGCATGGATTGGAAATACAATCACAATAGGCTTTTTTTTGTCTCCTTAACGATCTGACTACAATACACCAGCAAATTGTCGGTCAGCCACGTAGACGATACGACATTCTGAATTTCCACCAAAACGGGGCAGCCGTCGTCGTTCTTGGGCTCCAGCAAGATGTCACATATCATCCCATTCGGGAAGTAAGTGTTCGCGCAGAAGTAGTCGCTTGTTGCAGTTCCTAAAAAAAGAGAAAAGCGGGGTTTGTCATCGCTGTCCTCGTACTATTACACGCTTTATATATATTCTAAAAGCTTACCCAGAGCCATCTTCAAGATAATATCCATTACCCATTTAGTCTTGCAAATCTGCTTCGACAAAAGATCGCTTCCCGGCAAGTTCGGGGCACGTAAAGTTCGGCCTAAGTTTCATGATTAGTACTTTGTTCCTGATAGCGATATCGAGATTTTATCTTACAATCCATCAAATGCGGCGGTAAAAAAGTAGAGTGTAGCTATAAACGAGTAAAAGAAGGCTAGAGCAAGCGGTAGAAAAGATGAAGGCCAAAGAAGAAGATAGAGAAGAGGCGAGCCAAAGGAAAGATAGAGAAGAGGGAAGAAGTAAAAAAAGTGCAGACGATGCACGGCGCTCACTTTAATAGCCTCTTTACAAACTTGATCGAGCTTCAAGTTTGTTGACATTTTTTTTGTATTGGGAACCGACTGACGGTATGGGCCCTTTGCCAAGTAATCTTGTGTACTACCGAAGGGACATAGGGCGGATGGGATGTTTGTTGACATACACATGATCTCTGTCTTTTCCACCGTAACCATTTATGGTAATCGAAACTCCGCTTATGCCAGACGTTCATTTTTTTAAGGTCGCACATTCACTGATAAGTAGGCCCAAATAGGACATCTCTAAGGAAATGATTAATTGGATCAAGCAAAAATAGGCCTAACCCGTGGAAAAACATTGACGTTGGAGTACTAACCAAGCAGAAATTCCGCATACGCACGGACTCCCGAACAACAACACTGACCCTTCCCTTTGGCTTAATCGTACTTCTATTCATACATACACCTCCATCTTAATAAACATTGTATTCGTGCACTTGATAGTTTGAGTTTTATTGATTGGTACGCTAAAAGCTGGTTACATCTAGGGTTAAACTACAAGTCTGAGTGAGATCGAGAGGGCTGACAGGTCATGACAAGACTAATCTAGTGTAATAGCCAAATCAATGAAGAAGATGAGAGCTGGTGGGAGTCACAAAGGTATCAGTGACAGACTGGCCAAAAGGGTAGGGTAGTGCTCTTCATCAAGACAATGGTGAGGGAATCTAAAAAACTTCATGTGTTTCCCCATGGTTTTCGTCATCCGTGAATTCAGACCCTCTAAATCGCCATTCCATTCCTTCCTAAAGCCCGAGAGCCGAAGACGATCGCTGTTTCCGGTCTTTGTGTAGAGTTCACAGACGCATATACCATGGATAGACTTTTATTTTGATATCCATAAATACATATGCAGTGCATCTTGTTTCATATGGACTTTGACGATGGGTTGGCCTTCACGGTTTTGAGAAATGGTGCAATTCGTTACAAAAAGCGGAGTTGGAAATCGATAAACTCTCAATGCATCAGCTGTTTTTGCAAACGCCACCCACACAGACACGTTCTTTCACATCCCGCTTTTTTTTTGTCACAGACACATGTCAAAGTTTCCAAGGCAATTAGAACCTATTTACAAGAGGAAAGGTCACAGGATGGGCATCAAGTTGGTTTTATTGGAACGAGACTATGGTTACACTGTATGGTTGGATGAGAGATGGACTGACCATGGAATGTCTGGTCTAATGTAGTGTAAGGATCTATCATATGTAGTGGAGAAGGGGGAGGGGAGGCCAACGGTGTCAAACATATCAGCGGTAGTGGGCCAAGATATAGCGCACTTCAGCAGTGCAATGGCAAGGGAATCTTCCTACGGAAAAGTGTGTGCAGGAGAAAAAATCAGGGGTTTCCCGGTGTTTTCACCAATGAAACATTCCAAACATCCTTAATGAGCGATATAAAGTTGTGGTCGAGTCGCTATTGTTGATTTTGCCAACGCCCTAGATGATCTTATGTCGAAAAAAAGGGAACTGATGCAAATGGTAGTCAAGGTGAGAAAATAGATAAACAAGATCCTGAAAAGGGAGGGTTACCGTGCATTCATCATTTAAGGTTGTTTTATAGAGGGCAAGTTGTTTAAAGTGCGGCGCTAATTGGCGATGGAAACATAAAGCCATAAAGAAGCAAAGAGAAGGGTCGAAGGAAAAGTGTTTCTTTGTTGACAGTAACGGAGTTTGAAATCACATGGGCTGCATATCAGCTTGTAACTGTGCTGTGTACCATTTCCCCGCCAAAAAGGATTTCGTGTTTCAAACGCCGACTTTTGTTTATCTGGCATAAAATGTTTGTGTTCTTTCTCTTTCTCTTTCTCTCTCTCTTTACTCTTTGTTACTCTCAACTTCAAGCTTCTTACTCTTCAAATGCCAGAACAAACAACTACACCAACTGCTTCTTCTCCCTCGCACCCTGTGACGGTGTACTCTATTGACTGCGATTCTGACTGGACTGAAGAAGGGACAGGCTTCTGTGAATACTTCAAGGTAAGTAAAAGAGTCATATATAAGAATAACAGTCCTAGACTATAAGTTGATTAACTCATTGTAACACTGATCATGTCATGATGCATGTTGTAGGTCAATGGCGACGAACCCGATGAATTCGTTGTGCGATCTGCAACCGACTCGACTCCGCTAGTCAGCTCTGGGGTGTATGCTGAAAAGACATATCACAACTACCATAGGCTTGCAGGTTAGTTGAACTTCAAAAACAGACGACGCTTCTTGTAGAGTATCGGCAGGAAGACTTTACTGACCTTCTTCATAATGCGATCCATATAGGAACCCTGATTTACTGGACTGAAGTGGACACAAACGACTTTGCGTTGAGATTTGAAGATGAAGAAAGTCGTGATGATATATGGTATGGAAACAAAGCTCACTATCACCATAGATACACAGCGCTCATCCACACACACTTCAATTCTGTATCATAGGCTCCATATGTGCAACAAACGTGCTACCCGAAAGAAAGCTCCTCCTTTATGCTACTCTTCGGATGATGAATTCGACGAAGACTTTTACTTTGACGAAGACTTTTACTTTGACGATCAATTTGAAGATGTTGCCACCACTATCGATGATGACTCTGACTCTGACGACGACGACGACGACGACGACGACGACGATCAATTTTACGATGCTGCCACTACTATCAACCCTGACACTACCATACACGCAGATGACTTTGACTCTGACACTTCCCCTGACGATCATTTTGAAGTTGCTGCCACCACTGTCCGCCCTAATACTACCATACGTGATGACGACTTTGACGAAGATTTTGACCAAAACTTTGAATCTGACTCCGACTCCGACGATCAATTTGACGATGATGCTGTCCTCTTTATGCTTCCTGACACTATCATACGGCGACAAGTGGCCTTACCAACCTTACCCACACCTACTACAAGCAATCTGGAGGAGATAGTCTGGATATTGGAAAACACCCCATCCGACAGAAAGCCTCATTTGGCCAATTATATTGTGGATAATGTAAGGAAGCTGAACATGAAAAGGGACAAGGCACTACTGATACCCATGCAACTTTTTGATCTTGGACTTTAGCACTATGTAAAGAAGCTGTTACCTGTCTTTGAAGAATGTGAAAGGAAGGGCATGAAAGACTGGATCCACGAACTCTTCACCATCATCAAATTCATCAGTAAGTGGCAGACACGTTCATGCAAATCAATCGCTAATCTAACCTTGTATACATAGTCTTCCTATGCGATACAGAAGTTCTCGAACATATCACCAATGACGACAATATTGACCAAGTAGCCGGTATCCTCGAATGTAAGTTTTTCCAGGGGATGTCCTCGCAGGCAGTAGTGCTAACATTGTTGGATTGTTGAATAGATGACCCTGCCACTCCAAGAATTCGGGAGCCCCATCGCATAAACCTGCAAAGATACAACGCCATTGAACCTGTAAAGCCAAAAAGTAAACCCCATAGCTGTCTTGACCACTTACCCACCCTTCCCCTCTCCATTCTTCTGCTGATGACAGGTCGTACCCTTCCATGATCCAACAACCCTGCTTACAATTCAACGAACTTACCGACTCCAGTACCTAATGGATGTGATTATGGCGCCATATATTGACTATGACCTGGAAAAACGGCTGAAATGTATGATCCAACGCACCCATTTGGATACCTTGACTCATATGCAGCGCGACTCAAACTTCCTCGAGAACATCTTCAATATCATCAAATGCCGGGATTCTGATCAAGTCAAACGAACACTAGCGATCCAGTCCGTCCTACAGATGTGCACCATTGCCAAAGCTTTAGAATCCAGATTCCAAGTGCAACTATACAGGTAACGATCAGTAGTAAAGGATGCTAGATAGTGACTTTTTATTAACATTTTGACTTTTGTTGCCATGAAAGGGACTTGGCCCAATATGGCTTACTCATTCCCATTGAAATCGCAATCTCTTCTGAAGACTCAAGTATGCGCTCGGCCGGGGCAACGGCTTTGTACACCATAGCGCTCGAAGATGTCTCTCTGGTACGCTCTCACATCCTAAGCCAGCAACCACGGGACGCTTCTGCTACTATGAACAACACACTGGACCTGCTACAATGCATCATCAATCAATTCACCTTCCCAGTCAACCCCAGCTTCCAGTTTGAAGACATACTCAAGTTGATCTTGGCATTGGGCGAACATCCACGCATCAGGGCCATCACAAAGATCAAGGTAATTTGAACTGCGCATGACAAAAAGGCAAAAAATATTTTGTTCTCATATGCTATATTTATTTAGTTCCAGCTACGACGAACCCCGCAAATTGATGATGTCCTCCGTGTGTTTTACCAAAAGTATGCTTCTTCTCTGCTTCAACCACTGATGACGATCGAAACCCTGCCCATGGCGCAAGATGGTAAGATCAAATGAAGATGCCCCCTGACATATACTAAGGATGCTTGCTTTTCTTGAACTTAGGCTCAGTGGCGGTAGTGGAACACAGATCAGATCAAGGCGATGTGTACTCCCGTCTACTAGCAGTCGTATCCCTTGCTGTCCAATACCATGGGGACCAAAGCAAAGACTGGGTGCTGTCGAACGATTGCTTGGCAAAGGTGACCCAGCTCTTCCGGTCTCGCTTTGACTGGGTGAAGATAGGTAACGAGTAAAACGATAAGGAATACTGTCTAGATTCTCGGCTAATACATTTCGTTGATTTGCACTAGTCGCTGTGCGCTTCTTCCGGGTTTGTGTTGGGATGGATGACTCTTACCACCAGCACCTCATCAACAACAACATCTTCGAGCCGACAATGCGGTTCCTGGTGGAAACAGGCGGAAAAGGGGCGGGGAACTCCACTTGCTTGGAGCTCCTTGATTTCATTCAACATGTAAGGACTGTGGTTGACTGCACACGAACGATACTAACACTTTTTTATGGACCAGGAAAACCCCGAACGGCTTGTAGGCCATCTGATCGAACGCTTTGGGGCAGAACTCGTGGCCCACGTCCCAGCATGCAGCAGGCTGCAACAGAGGTACGACGAAAATGAGGAGCGGCGCAGAAGCTTGACCTCGCTGGCGCTGGCATCCTCGACAAAGCGGAAACGGGGCGACGACGATGAAGATGACGAAGACAAGGCGCGAGCCGTGAAGCGACATTGATGGGCGGCGCCAATGGTAGTTTTTTTTTTTAGATCAATA
>LT550356.1:17879-29190 GCA_900079185.1 Absidia glauca
CCCCGCCATCTGAAAATGGACAGGGGACCCCCTTGGAAAAAGCTACATTTTTTTGCATCTCATTTTTCTCCTGAATAGGATAGACAACCTGCTTTCAAATTAAACATGGACTTAGATGTGCTTCTCATCTATCGATTGACACCTAGAACGCATGGTTTACTTGGATATACTGCCACTTGTGGTACCACTCCGATCAGTCGCTTTTTTGAGGCTTCTTGGTAGCGTTCGCGGACCCATTGGACTTACAAATACATGGTTCTAGGTACCATTCGATAGCCAAGCATTGCATTGTGTTGTATGTAAAATTTGACGGTTGGTTGTCCATGTCGGTTTTGAGAAATAAGTAACTCTTTACAAAAATAAGAGGATCAAAAGTTTACATTCTCAAATTTTTCGAGTTCGAAAAAAACAGCTTTGAAACCTCCCCCTTGGTTTTTTATTGCTCGGTAAAATATGTTATCTAAAGTAGAACTTCTTCATAGACTACATTCTTGGTCGATTGGATGGATTGGGATGGGTCAATAGAAACAGCCACGCAAAGATTATGAGGACTGGTGGCGCGAGAAAATGCCACATATAGCTGCCCATGTGTGAATACGGATTCATGCAGATAAATTCCGACGTATGACAATGTTTGACCTTGTGATTTATGAATGGTCATTGCAAATGCAGGTCTTACCCGGGAACTGCCTTCTTTTTAACACAAATGGGTATTCCCCCTCATCCGTGAAGAACAGAATTCTTGGCAGAAAGTACTCTTCACCATCTTGTCTATTGTAGAGACGAACAGCAGTGGAGTATCTTTGGAGTCTGGTAACATACACCTTTGTTCCATTGCAAAGACCATTATTGACGTCAAGGTTTCTTGTAATGATTAAGGGCATGCCTTCTTTGATTTCAAGAGTATGATTGGGCATGCCTGTCAGCTTGATTGAATGTAAAAACTCCATTGGATAGTTAGCGCTATCAGATTGTGGATCGTCACTGTCAGAAATACTGTCGCAGGACTCGTAGACTTGCGACTCTCCCGGAAAAATTGCAGCAGCCTTGTCATTTATGGCGTCTACTTGGTCGTTTTTGGATGCGAGAATTGCACGGCCATCGAATGATATAGGGTTTGTTTCGGTTGCAAAGGATGGATACACCTTGTCAATGAGCGACGGGAGGTCATCGGAAGCAAGAAGCCATTCCCTTTCAATTGGCACGGCGGACTTGAATCCATTGCTTCCGTCCCCTATCGCCAGCAGTTTTTGAGCTAAGGCAGCGGCTTCTTGCCCAGCATATCTGACACTCATGTTTTCTGTCAGTTGAGGAACCTGCACCTGGCTCCATATGTCAGAGGACGAAACGCATTCTGCAATAACGTCAGCACGACTACCTTTGACTACAACAGGGATGATCTGCCTGAAGTCGCCACCAAAAACAACAACTTTTCCTCCAAATAGTTTCGTTTTCAACGTCGGATCCACAGCGCCCATCATGTCCTTGAGACATCTGTCCACAGCCTCGAAGTTGTATTTGCTCGACATGACCGCTTCATCCCAAAGAATCAAGTCAGTTTCTTGTAGAAGCTTTGCTAGAGCAGTGTTAAGGCGGACGTTGCAGCACATTTTGTTACTTGTTTTGATAGGTATTTTGAATCGACTGTGAGCTGTACGCCCTTCAGGCAAAAGGATTGCAGCTATGCCCGAAGAAGCAACAGGAATGGCTATCTTGGCTTGTGGTCGGACAAAAGACAGCAGCACTTTGAAAAGCAAAGATTTGCCCGTACCACCTGGACCATTTACAAAGAAGATTCTCGGTTGATCAGGCTGCTCTATAGCAGAGACAATCCTGTCATATGCTTCCCTCTGTCCAACATTCATCAAAGGTAGCTGTTGCTCCCACTGCATCCGCTCAATTTCCACATTGTGCTCCCGATGCTCCATTTCGATCAATGTGTCAATTTGTTCTATGTCAGTGAACGTGTTGATGTAATCCTGTAGCATGGTTGGAAAGCGGCTGAGACCACTAAAGCAAGACTCGAGAATGGCATTAATGTCACCCAAAGTTCACTGTTGAACATTTTTTTTTCGGCCTCGGTCAATGCATGATCGTTGCTATGGTGATGTTGACGGCGGTAAGCTTAAAAATAGTCATCGGACAGGCGGTCTTCGAATTTGTCCCAGAGAAGTCTTGGGTTACTTGGAGAGCAATTGAGAAGGATATAGCAAAACAGTTTTCTAATGGAAGATGCAAACGGCATCAAGGCACATGCTTCTTCAAGGCAATTTTCCCACTCATCATCACCTTCCAAAAGTCTCCGTGCAATAGCAGCCTCTTCAAAGGTGTCATAGACTGTTCCTTCAAGCATTCGTAAATCATCGAAGCTGGTTGGACCTTTTACACAAAGAAGTAATAGCCGGACACAGTAAAGCGGTCTATTGGCAATACTTGCAGTGTAAATGCGAGTTACCACATCTTGCACAGGAGGATTGGTTCGAGGTTTCCATAGTGTGTTTTTGCTGTCCCAAATGTATCTTGCTGAAACTTCAGGGTACGTCAGATTCAAAGCAGATGGATCACGGGCACACAGAGCGAAGAAACCAAGAAGTTTGGTACCATCAGATGCAGCTTGAAGAGCACGTTCCAGTTCTTCGCGTGACATGTCGTCCCGAAAGAGAACCATCTGTTCACCTGGTAGATGAATGTCAAGGCGAATTACAGAAGGGGAGTGCATCTGGATGTTGTAACCAAGTGTTCTCCAGACAGCTTCGCAAGGTCCAATGTAGCGAGCGTTCTGGTCATCCCAAATCTTGTTTTGCCTATATAGGAGACCCCCTATCCTATATCGGAAAAATTAGCCTATATAGGCGATATAGGCGATATAGGCTGGATATAGGCTGGATATAGGCTGGATATAGGCTCGATATAGGCTGGATATGTCATATTAGTCCTATATAGAAGAGGGGGTCTCCTATATAGGCAAAACAAGATCTGGGATGGTAGTCGTCGATCTCATTTACGTCTTGTGGGGTTCTCTGGCTTTGATCGCCTAGGGTAAATGCTGACCGATCCGAACCTTTGGTGACGTATTTGCATAGGTATTTCACTGCCCTAGATGAAGTGCAAATTTCAACGTTAATGTGTGAGTCGTACTTTTGGCATAAATAGGGATTGTAAGGCACCACATATCGGTTGTCAGCCACGAAGTTGGATCGAATAAATCTGTGACTGACTCCATTGTTGTGCCGTCTATAGAGTGGATACCCATCACTATTTAGTCTCGTTTCATCACTGAAATGTTTAGGGTAATGATTGATGCAAAGCCGCCGCCCAGAGGCTTCAGTTGAGCGGAGACATTTATCACCACATGGACCATGGATCATATATTTTGTTACTGTGTCGTATAATCCAGGATTGATGATTCTGTCTGGTATCTCAGCGGACACAAAGTAATCGTACTGGTCACTTCTCATCGGGCGGTCGTTCAAATTCAGGATAAGTACGATGTGAATTGTGGCAGGCCACGTTTTTGAAATTCTACTGCCGCTATGTACCCCGAAACTTCCCCAAAACACCGACTCTTGATAACGTTTTTCATCATGTCCTGCATCTTCAGGTAAAATACCCGGGACGTAATGTCAGGGCGGTCATATGCATTTTGCCCGGCAGGTGGAGCTTGAACTATTTCGGGCCACCGGGGGTTGCACGTCATTGTTATAAATAGTGAGGGCTTACCCCTTTGTCTAATTATTGCCAACCCATCTTGGAGCACTTGTCGCATATATCTGGGGCCACCACTGAAAGACGAAGGGAGGACAATCCGTTTTCCGATTTGGGAAGGATCTGCCCCATCTCCGATTCCGCTATACTGCTCCGCTCGCATTTGCGCTTGATTCAAACGGTAGTACGCCAGAGCAATTTGGCCTTGTGCGCGAACATTTGCAAGTAGGATTTTAAACAGCAAGGATTTGCCAGCACCATTGACAAAGAACAGCCGTGGTTGGTTGGCATCCTGACCATCATGGTTTAATGCATTGGTGATACAGTTGTAGGCCGTCTGCTGATCATTGTTCATTCTGGGAATCTGCTCCTCCAGGTAATTTTGTTGGTCAGGAATATTAAAGTCTAGGGATTCCATCTCAATTAAGGTATCCATTTCGTCGACACCATCAAACAAGTGGATGTATTCTTGGGAAAGGGAAGGAAAACGGGCCAAACCACTTTGTGAGGATTCAAGAACGTTGTTAACATCCCAAATCTTGATTTGCCTACATAGGCAACCCCCCTTCCCTATTTTGCCTAAATCGGGCCTAAATCGCCTAAATCGGGCCTAAATCGCCTACAAAGGTGAATTTTTCAATATAGGGATGGGGGGTTCCTTACATAGGCACGATATCGGCAAAATAAGTTTTGGAATGAATGTCACCCAGGGCCATCATGTACACATTTTGCATTTGATGATGGTCCAATTCTTGTTCGTTGCTTGAATGGTACTGGCGTCGGAAAGCTTAAAAGTGGTCGTCAGACATACGATCCTAGTACTTTTCCCAGAGAAGACTTGGATTGCTTGGGGAGCAGTTTAAAAGGATGTGGCAGAAAAGTCTTCTGATCATGGAAGGGTAAGCGGCCAGAGCAGAAGCTTCTTCGAGGCAGTTATCCCATTCGTCGTCGTTTTCCAATAATCCTCTGGCAAGAACTGCATTCTGGAATGTCTCATGCATTGTGCCCTGAAAATACTTCAGATGTTCATATAATGTTGGCCCCTGGACTGTGAGAAGCACTAACCGGAGACAGTAGAGCTCCATGTTTAGGATGCTTGCTGTGTACATGCGAGAAACAACATTTTTGATGGGAGGATTTGTTCGAGCTTTCCACAGCCTATGCTTTGGTTGTCATGTGAATCTTGTAGGTATGTCACCGTAGGTAAGCCAAGCAGCATTGGGGTCTGTGGAACACAAAGAAAAAAAACGCTAGAAGCTTGGTGCCGGTCGAGGCCGTTTCAGCAGTTTGGCGGAGCTTTTCGGTGAAGATATCCTCTTCAAAGCGCACCAATTGTTCCCCAGGTAAATGCAGATCGAGGCGAAAAACAGGGGGCGTATGCAATTGCACCTGATACTTCAATATCCTCCATATAGCTTCACACGGTCCAATGTATCGAGCATTTTGGTAATCATCGATTTGATCAATGTCTTCCCCTCGGTTGCTTTGGTTCACCAATCCAAAAATTGAACGATCAGAGCCCTTGGTCACATACTTGCATAAATACTTGACAGCACGGGACGAAGTACATATTTCAACATTAATATGGCTGTTGTATTTCTGGCAAAGATAAGGGTTGTAAGGAACCACATGTCTATTGTCAGCGGTGAAATTTGATCTTGAATATGTGTAAGTTCGCCCATTGTCTCGTCTTCTGTAATGTGGGTAGCCATCTTCATTCAAGCAAGTCTCATCTCTGAAAGTCTTGGGGTAGTGCTTACTACATATGGTTTGTCGTGTTCTGGGATGCTGAATGAGACACTTTTGTGAGCAGGGACCGTGCATCATGCACCGAATGACTGTCTCGTGTAGCTGAGGGTGAGTTGCGACATCTGGGATTTTCGCCGAGACAAAGTTGTCAAAATCGCTTGATGTCATTGGTCGATCGTTTTGAGCCAGTATAACCACGATGTGGATAGGGGGTAGACCACGTTTTTGAAAATCGACAGTGGCAAAATACCTTGAAACTTCACCAAAGCATCGACTTACAATTACATCCTTCATTAGGTCTTGCATCTTCATACGAAAAACTCTCGATGTGATGTCAGGCCGATCAGTAGCGCTTTGGCCTGGTGGAAGGACTTGTTTGATTTCGGGCCAAGTAGGATTGAACGTCATGGTGATAAATAGAGATGGCTGCCCTTTGTGTCGCACAATGGCTAGTCCGTCTTGAAGTACCTGTCGCATGTACCTGGGACCACCACTGAAGGATGACGGCAGGACGATTCTTTTTCCAATTTGGCTGGGATCTGCCCCATCCCCTATCCCATTGTACATCTCCGCTCTCAGAGTCTTTTGGTTGTTTTTCAAAAATTGTAATCTTGAGGCTTCTATACCAATGTAGCAGTCCACCACGTATTGCTGAAACAGTCTGTTGTAATGCTGAACATAATAGTTGCCACAGACCATCACCATGTACTGTATGCTTAGGCTCGCATAGATAGGTCTTTTGGACCTTCTGTATACCGCAAACCCTTACGCCATCCATCTTCACCATAGGGGAACATCAACACATAATGCAGAGACATGTACGATGGATGAAGAGAGCTGACGCTTCGAGTACCTCTGTTACGGTCGGTAATAACAATATCATGTGGATTAAAACCAATATCGGTAGAACTTTCCATCACCATGGCTGAAATCTCAGGGCATGAAGGGATACCATACGTATCTTCGACCCAGGGCAGGCGCTGCTTTGATGACTATGGCCACATTCTGCAGCTGCTCGGAGCCGTACTGCTCATACGCTGTCATCAGCCCATGCGAGAAGCAATTGTGTGTATGAAGGATGCCCTGCAACATTTAAAGTATTTCAGGGTCCAGGTGGTCAATCAAGGTTGCTCTCTGGTTCAATTGGTCTTCGGAGTCTTGAGAGTATACTTGGGTATACGAAGGGCGTCCATTGAGTGTCGCCGAAGCGGGAATCTTGTGGTAAATTGTGCCATTGATTCGAAACACAGCGTCTCTTTCCCTCGAAGGATTAAAGTCGGAGTTTGACCGTGGATTGCCCATCTCTTGAATAATCATACCCGCAAAAGCAAAAGCAGTGTTGTATGCCCTCATGTATTGTGGAAACCTGCAGCTCTTTGGTTGGACGAATTATGGCAGATGAGCAATGATAACATTGGTTGGGGCGGTGTGGTAGGCAAAGATAGCGAGACTTTTCCACTACCGCAACACAGAGCAAACTTTGGGTTACATAAGCTGCTGCTGGACAACTTTCATTTAACCACATTTTGGCAACACAGTCGGTACATTCCTTTTCCATGCCGGGAAGCAGATGGCGGTGAAAGGAAGCTCCCTCATCATGGCATACACCAGGCCCAATAACATCCACAGCTTGGAAGGATGGAGTCTGGGCCTCAATTTTGTACAGAGGATTGTTCCCGCCGTAAAAAGGGCATTGTCGGTTCGTCGATCTTGAATGGGTGGTCATTCCACACTGAGTGCATGTGCGCCTCTAAAAAAAAAGTCAGAAAAAAAGGAGAGAAAACGTCTTTCATAGTACCTCAGACGCTGCATCAGCCAAAGGATTCAGGGGGCAGTTCCAGGAAGTGATTCTCATATAGGAGGTTGAGCCGCATCTACAGGCATTCTGCTCCATTGGAATCATGCGTTCATTCAAAGGACAGCCCGCATCCGTAATACCTGAGTGCGAGGTAGAGCCGCATTGACATGAGTTTAAGTAGTGTTCCTGGATAGAAAATTTGAGTCACATGAGTCAGGGGAAACCATGAGCAAGTTTCCTTCCTTCCTTCCTTCCTTTTTTTTTTTTTTACCTCAGGACTAAACCTCATTCGAACCCTACGTTGATTCAAAGGACAACCCGCAAATGAAATTCTGAGATGTGAGGTTGAGCCACACTTACATGCTGCTGTTGTGGACATACTGGTAATGGTAATAATAACAAAAAAAAGAGGTAATGGGAAGCCCAATTAGAATGTGGTATTTGTCTTGTTGTCATGACCTAGCCTGAGCGGAGTTGGAATTACACTCAGGCATAAGTTGGTCAAAGGGGACATGGACAGGGCGGACAGAGGACGTAGTTGAATGGTCCAAGGCCGAAGGAGGAAACGGATAGGGGATTGCTTGATAAGAAAGGCCAAGAGAAGGAGCAAGCTGGGTTGGGTTTATTTAGAAGAGACAAGAAGGTCAAAGGGAGAGAGTTGGTTGGGAATGTGTTGTCAGGATACAGATAAAAGGACGTGCACGAATGTGGGGGCTATTTATACTAAAGTGGCGGAGTTGTACTGCGACTGAACTCTTGCTGAATAATAATCATGCGGCTAACTAATATATTTATGGGTTCCATGTGATGGTAGCAGACTTGGCGTTTCATAGTTGTGTAATGTTACTGATGTTTCAGGACTCAGGTGATATTCTTGATTGATGTTGCCATTGGTGTTCAAGAGACCAGGTGATGATGTTTAAGGATTCAAGTGGCGAGGTTGATTGATGTTAAGGATTCACGTGGCGAGGTTGATTGATGTTTAAGGATTCACGTGTTGAGATTGATGTTTAAGCTTGTACGATTTGATAAGCGAGATCGGGTCATCACACTTGTACAGCATGTGGTCTTGTGCAGCCCCTCGAATGTAACCTCGAATGCAATCCATCGAAAAAGGTTCAGGCACTATGCTATGGAATGACCGATCTGCTCTCCCCCCCACTTTTTTTAAATCTCGATTTTCTTGCGAGCGGGATAGACAACCCACCATCAAATTTATCATAGACCCAGATGCGCTTTTTATCTATCGACTGATACCAAGAAATTGTAGTTGCCTTGGATGACTTGCGATTTTTGGTACCACTCCAATCAGTCGCTTTTTGGGGCTTCTTTTAGTGTTCACAGAGGTATACGACATGAAAGTGCTTGTTTCTAGATATCAGTCGATAGATATGCACTGTATGGTGGTGCCTGTAAAATTTGAGTGTGAATTGTTTAACTCGGTCCTGAAAAAAAACAACTCTTTACCAAAAAAAAGGGGTCAAAAGTTTACATTTTCAAAAAAAGGCCCGATTTTCTTGAGCTACCGGCGTTTTAAGCTGGCAGCAGTAATCGTTTGGGCTTTGCGTTGGTAGTGATCGTTTGGGCTCTCTGTAGAGCAAAAAATTTAAATGTTCAACCCCCGCCATCTGAATAGAGGACAGACCGTCCCCTTGGAAAAAGTCCCCCTTTTTTTCGACTCGATTTTCCTTGCGAACGGTATAAACAACCCATCATCAAATTGGACATGGACGGAGATGTGCTTCTTAACTATCGACTATTATCAAGAAAGTTGCGTTTCCGTGAGGCAATAGTCTTTTTTGATAGCACTCCAATCAGTCGCTTCTTGTGGGCTTGTCGTATCAGCCAAATAGAGGCATACTTTAGAATAGTAAAGGAATGCTTTTTATTATAAAGGAAGTCTAAAGGAATGTATCTAAACTAATATAACACTAAGGTCGCAATAAAAGGGTAACCATGTTAACATGCATGAGGGAAAGAAACCATTCCCATCTTCCGACAGAAGAGAAAAAAGAAGATCCAGGAGAGCGGCGATTGAAAGTCATCTTTTGTTGAGTTTCGGATCCCGCCAGGATCAAAGTGACATGCTGTGACATAAAGCAAGAATGATGAATGATAAGAGTTCGTCATGCTGATGGTTGAATTGTATATCGAATCGTAATCGTATAAGAAGTTTCTAAAAAGAGTGGAAACGAAACTAGTGTGAGAAGGGATCCATTCTTACCAGTTGAGAGACCACCCAAGGAAACAAAGTCAAGAGGTAAAGGAACTGTGAGACAGATTCAAGTTCCATAACAAAGGGTTTGCATTTCCCTTGTATGAACAAGAGATAGTACATCGGTTCTACAAGAAAAGAAAAAGAGAAACGTGTCGATTAGAAAAAGACACAAGGCGGTATTTGAAAATAAGAGAGAGACCGTTGTCAAACTTACGCAAACACATACTTGACATAAGAGAATTCATGCAGACCAGGGTTTCTGCCATAGCAACTGTCAAACCAT
This sequence comes from Absidia glauca, assembly GCA_900079185.1. Lineage (NCBI taxonomy): Eukaryota > Fungi > Mucoromycota > Mucoromycetes > Mucorales > Cunninghamellaceae > Absidia > Absidia glauca. Next base: position 27,633 of record LT550356.1, read on the forward strand.
ATAAAAAGAAGATTGTCCATAGTTACTAGTTAGATCTTTGTATTCCTACACACTTCTAACAAGAATAAAGTTCAGTCTCAAAAAGTACTTTTTTCTTGTCCCCATTATTACAAACCTACCCATTTATCACAAATCCACAGGGCTTCTTTCAGCGTTCACGACAGCACACAACGTAAAAGTGCTTGTTTCTGGGTATCACTCGCTAGATATGCACTGTATGGTGTTACCTGTAGAATTTGAGAGGGTAGGTTGTCTATTTCTGTCCTGCAAAAAAAGCAACACTTTCCAGAAAAAAGAAGATCAAAAGTTTACATTTTAGAAAAAGGGCTCGATGTTCTTGAGCTGTCCGCGTTTTAAGCGGGCATTCAAACAAGTTTATTTTCAACCAATCCAAATAGGCGTAGATCCATAAAAGGTTATACGATTAGGATTGCTAGAGACCCTTCGGTTGCATAATAGTAATCTACATGCTGCGTACAAATTTGACAAGGATATGTAAATGCTCCGTATATATTGCATAATTCCCAGAGACATGCATGTCGTATGAGTCCATGAACGTCAGAATAAGTCTTGAAAAAGCGACCTATTTGAGTGGTATGTACCACTTACAGAGATTTTCATAGATTGGTAGATTGGCGGATGGATGTGGGACTGATACTTTGTCTAAACTTGATCAGATTGTTATAACGTGCTTGGAGGTGGAGAGTTATGCTTTACACCCCGACTTTTTTAGGTTTCCTTGCGAAAAACCTAATTTCAAATCCCAACTTCCAAATTTTCCTGGGGAACTTACTTGCGCCGAGAATTCCCCTCTTTTCACAATGCATTGAATGTTCGAAGTCTCTTTTTACTTCTTGGGCGTCTACGCCCGTACAGCCTGTCTCCAACCCCCCACCCCCTCCAGAGCCATGAAGTGAGTTCGGATAAAATGATGCCAGAGGTATTATAAGGAAATCAATATGATATAATAATATGATATACTGAAACCTATCAAATCATTGTGGAAGACAAATAAAACATATGATGAAACCTATCCAATCAGTGGCAACCGGGTGGCAACCGGTGAATTTAAAGCAAAAGTGAAGTTATTTGAGCGACTTCTGTCAGTCATACGGCGGGTCCTTCTGGGAAACGCCTAATCTAAGGAGGCAGCATGTTGCCCTCCAGCTAACCCGTAGCACCACGTCCTGATAGTTCTCACACGGGACTGCAAGTCAATGGGCTGTCACCCATGGACACTGGCACTTGCAGAGGAACTCACTTTACCTAAAGTTGAAAACTTCGCTCGCGTGATTTTGTATGTCGGAACTTGAAAGAAAAATAAAAGCATAAAAGCATAAGATTTTAATAGAATGAGTGTATGGGGGCATGAAAGGAAAGAAAAGATATCGTATGTATGAAGTATTAAGTCATCATTCAAAGTAAAAGTGAGTGCAGTAAGCGCAAACATCATCCCAAATCTTGATTTGCCTATGTCGGCACTTTTAGCCTTTGTCGCACCTAAATTGCCAAAATCGCCTAAATCGCCTAAATCGCCTAATTTGGACCAGATTCACCT
>LT550365.1:10959-26613 GCA_900079185.1 Absidia glauca
GCCATGACTAACAATTGCCTATTACATTCTTCATCTATCTTTCGACGTTAGAATCGCTACGGCGATGACGACGACGATGACGACGATAATGACGACTCGACCACTGCTTTATATCGCCCATTAAGGCTGTTTTAAAATTTTTCAAATGTAAAAACATGGGGAAACCCTTGAAATTTTTTTTTAGGTCTCCCCTTCTTTTCCACAATAGATTCCCTAGCCATTGTACTTTTGAAGCGCCTTATCCCAATGCAAACTACCACTGATACTTTTAGCACTGGTGAACAGCTTTCCCTTTATTCATTTCGTAGCTCATTACACTAGATTAGTTTTACTCCATGGCATTGCCTACAGGTAGCTTCACCATAGTCTCAAATAAAACCTACTTTAAACCATCTCCATGACTCTACTCTAGTGAATCTGTTTGAATCATGTTTGGAAACTCTGACGTGCAGCGGTGCTCCGAGTTTTGAGAGTTTGCAAAAGGCGGGGCTGGGGATGTGCAATAAAGCGGACGCATTTGACTTTTTAGAAACTTTGCGATTTCCAGTTGTGAATTTTTAAGCGATGAGTTCCCCTGATTTTCAAAACCGAAATGGACAACCCCTCTTTAAATTCCACATGTAACAAGATGAAACGTATATCTATCGAATGATACCAAACCTGAAGTATACCTATGTCGTATGCTTCCCTGAACGCTACACTAAGGCCAAAAACAGCGTCTGATTCCAGCGGCGCAAAAGTTGACAAGTCATCACCAAAACACACTATCTTTATGTCATTCGATAGATAAAAAGCACATCTCTATTCATGTAAAATTGGAGGTGAGGTTTATTATCTCTTTTACGAGAAAGTCCATGTTCCGCAAAATGTGACACTTTTCTTGGGGGGGGGACGGTCCATTCTCTTTCGAAAAGCGGCGTTTGAAAAATTGGCCACTTTTTGGTTTCTGAACTGGTGGATGCAAGGTGCTTGTGTAGATATAGCTCAAAAGGCAAAGTGGTCCAGTCAAAAAGTGAGATTCATTCATTCATCACTTGACGCAAACAGAAATCGTTAGTGTATGTCTCCCCAAAAGAAGTCAAGCCCGAGCAACAGCAATGGAATCTCGGTGCCTTCGCTCAAGCTTGGTCATAGGAAGTGAGACGGTAATCAGGAAAGTGTTTTCAGTCAAGTTTTTATTTCGTGAATGAGACTATGTTTCAGCTATATGGGGGAAGGGAATCTATGAAGGTACTATAGGACTTGGAATGACTGACTTGAGATCATGACCAAAAGAATGAAGGAGCGGTCCAGCGGTGCCAAAAGTATCCGTGGTATTGAGTGCACCAGGGCTTCCCCATGTTTTTCGGAAACCTTTGAGCACAATCTCTATTCTAAGTACATGTCCGTCCAGTCCTGCTGCCAGAGAGCCGATATCCGTTGCCTTCCCATTCGATCTGTCAAAAAAAAAAGGAGCAATGATGCAAAAGACAATTGTCAGCCAGGGTAAGCCAAAGTTGGGCAAGTTAGTTAAAAGAAAAAAGTTACTGTTCGTTCGTAGTTTTCTTCGTATTCGTAGTCGTTGAAGAAGGTAGTGGTCGTCGTTCTATATAGAGGTCGAATCATACCGGTGGTGGATAACAGTGAAAAAAGAGCGGAAGAAGGAAGTATTTCGCCTTTTCAAGATGCGCCACGACCGGAGCTCGAAAATTTTGAACGATTTCGCTTAGTTGAAGATTTTTCCGTTCTTTTTCTTTTCCTCTGTTCCTGTTTAATCAATCAGCCCTTTTTGTAGCTCAATCATGGCATCGTCCAGTATTCCCATCGATGACTTTGCGACCTTGTCACCCCCATCACTGCCTTCGATCGAAGTAGATACCTCAACTTGTCAAGTGTGCCATCAAGCGGCCTCGAAATACAAGTGTCCTCGATGCAATGTCCGATCCTGCTCTGTCGTCTGTGTCAAGCAACATAAAGCCGACCAATCATGCTCAGGGGAACGCAGCAAAACCCATTATGTGCCCATGAAGGAGTACAATGAAAGCAACATGATGAGTGGTAAGTAAACACATGAACAGCTTTTGAATCAACACTGACGATCTACGGCATTGGATTAGATTATGTTTATTTGGAAGATGTGTCGAGACAATCCGACACTCTAACAAGGCACCGAATCAAGGACAACAAAACCACTAGCCCGGCGGACTACAAACTAAAAATGGTGGTTAAAAATGCAAGGGGAATGGGCGTCTTGTACGATATGTTACCGGCTGGCATGTCAAAGCGGAAAGCAAACAGAACCAATTATAGCACAAAGTAAGATCCATTCATGCGGCAAAGCCTTGACTCATATACTATTTTGTATGAATAGAAAAAGACAGCTCTTTTGGACCATGGAGTTCCTTTTTTGTATGGACGATGCCCAAGAACGGGTGATGGAGCATTCGTAAGGACTCTCATGATTTGATCACCCTTCCACTCACCCTCATTTCATTCTTCACCTTTTCTTTGAAATAGATGTCCTGGCAACAAAACTTTACAAAGTGTATTCGAAAACATGCTTCTCTCAGAAAAACCATTCGGCCAAAACAGCTATGCAACGATCCGACATCAAGTACGCCATTTTGTGGATGTGGATATGAAGGATTGGGTTGTGGCGTTGAAGAAGGAAGGCGGGAAACGGAACACGTTTATCAACTTGACACCACACATGGATGACACTCTGATGGACTGTTTAAAAGGGGAACGTGTGATTGAATACCCGACGGTGTATATCTGGCTCAAGGACCATATGGACTGTTCTATACAACTGGAGGACAAGTACACCGAGCAACCACAGGACAGCAACAAAAAAGGCAGTAATGACTCGGAGGATTCTGGCTCTACCTCCTCAGGCTCTGATTCTAGCGATGACTCCGATTCTAGCGATGCCGACTCCATGTCTGATGATGACGATGATGACAACGAACTGTTGGATAGCGACAAGCAACACTCTGAACTACAAGATGGCAATGCGTTAGAACACGATGACAACCAGAAGGTGGATGGTGAACAGTGCGACTCAACAACTACCGTAGGTGAATAATCTCAACAGCAAAGTGGTCAATGATCTGGTCCCGGCTCTGTCCCCTTTTGTGTGCGATCCTTTATAGTCATAGTTATAGTCTAGACTCTTATTATTTATCGTTATACTCTTGACTTAGATATGGTATTGATGTACATAGCACTAATAAAAGCCAATTGAAGAAGCAATACCATCATACATACAATTGCAGTGATATAGATTGTTTGAAGAGGGACTGGAGATGCTATGCCCTTGGTTTACACGCTCATTTCTCGTCTGTCAGGCGGGGTTAACATTGGTCAGGGCGGGCTTTTCATTGGTCGGTTGTCCTCCCTTCAAAGCGGAGTTTGACAAGGTGAAATTTTCCAAAACTTTTTTTTAAAAAACTCTACTGTTTTGAACCCAAACTTTTTGTAAAGAGTTGCCTTATTTCTCCAAATTGAAATAGATAACTCATCTTAAAATTCCACATGAAATACAATACAGCTCATATCTATCGAACGGCGCCAAGAACAAACTATTTCCATGTTGTAGGCACCCGTTAGCCCTACACAAAAGTTCCCAAACAGCGACTGGTTGGAATGCTTTCAAACGCGATGGTTCATCCAAGAAACCTAGCATCCTTGGTATCGCTCGATAGATACAAAGCACACCTTTCTTCATGCTGAATTTGAAGATGGGTTGACCATCTCGTTCAAAAGAAAAGCCACGTCATAGAAAAGTAGCACTTTTTCAGGGGGAATGCTACAGACAGAACCATCCGGACAGAACCAACCTGCGTATCCTGAGTTTTGCTGACAGTAAGGACTTACATGGCGGGGGATTCTCTGAGTCCCTGACTTCAGTCCCGATCATAGATGGGACTCAACTTGAAATAAAGATAAAACCGTCCCCGCCCACACACTCCTCCAACAATGTGTGCCTATGCACTCTAGATTTCAAACCCCGATTTGTCTACAAGAACTTTTTTATGCCCGTCCTTCATTTTTGCTCCTTCTTCCCCTCGTCATTACTTTTTTGCCTCCACATTGCCATTCTCTTTTTTCCACGACGACAAACGAACGATCGAACGGGCAAACGAACGAACGAACGGTAATTCTTCCCTTCTCCCGTCCTGCTCATCTTTTGCTTACCATTACTAACTTTTTGCCTTTTGCATCGTTCCTCTTTCTTTTGACACTAGATCGACTACGACGATGACGACGGCAATAGGGACGACAACGATGCTGATGACGGCTCCACCACTGCTTCATGCCGCTCAAAAAGGCACTTTTAAAATTTTTAAATGTAAAAAACATGGGGAAACCCTCGCAATTTTTTTTTTTAGGTGCACTCCCAATCCATTGTAGAATCTCGTAGTCTCAGTAACTGATAAAAGTATATCAAATCTTTGCCCTTACCCTTCCGCTACTATCATTGATACCTTTACACAGCTTGATCGTCTTTGTCCGCCTCCATTTGCTTGATTTTTACAGTAGCTTAGTCATTCCCATTACAACCCATCGCCATTTACCCATTAGCTTAACTCCGGCCTCAAACATAGTCTGTACCATAGCCCATTGATCCTATTGCACCAAATAAAACTTTGTATGTATGCGAAGATAGACCTTACGATCATGTACACGTCATTAGATTCTTTACAACTAGTAAACCAATGGTGTGTTAGGAGTTGTCAATGATGAGCTACTCATCTGTAATTTGGTCTTTATAACGTACATGGTATTGTCATGGTTGTGGATTTGAGAAACGTCTTTCGTAGGATAATTCAAGTAGACTTTATTGATGGGATATGATTAAAGGGCTATGGTACAGGCTATGTTTGGGGTCGTAGTTAAGCTAATGTCTACTGGCATCAAGCTATTGTAGTGGGAATGACTAAACTGCCTTGAAAAGTAAGCAAATGGAGGTGGACAAAAACGGCCAAGATGTGTAAAAGTATCAGTGATAGTAGCGGAAGGGTAAGGGCAAAGATTTGGTATACTTTTATTAGTAACTTGGACTACGAGATTCTACAATGGATTGGGAGTGCACCTAAAAAAAAATTGCAAGGGTTTCCCAATGTTTTTTACATTTGAAAATTTTAAAAGAGCTTTTTTGGGCGACATGAAGCAGTGGTGGAGTCGTCATTAGCATCGTCGTCGTCCCTATTGCCGTCGTCATCGTCGTAGTCGATCTAGTGTCAAAAGAAAGAGGAACGATGCAAAAGGCAAAAAGTTAGTAATGGTAAGCAAAAGATGAGCATGACGGGAGAAGGGAAGAATTACCGTTCGTTCGTTCGTTCGTTCGTTCGTTCGTTCGTTCGTTCGTTTATTCGTTCGTTCGTTCGTTCGTTTGTCGTCGTGGAAAAAAGAGAATGACAATGTGGAGGCAAAAAAGTAATGACGAGGGGAAGAAGGAGCAAAATAATAGAACGGGCAAAAATAATAATTTTATAGCCAATCGGGGTGTGAAATCCAGTGGGGCTGCAAATCCCCCTAGTGTGCCCTTTGCAAACCTTGATACAAAGGCAGTGGTTCTTTATTAGATCGATACAAAAGAGCCTACTATGCAAAGGCAATGGTGATGGGATAAGGGGTAAACTATATATATTCGAATGCTTGTCTAAATCTATCATGTAAGGCAAAAGTCAGATTCTTCATTCTTCTTGGTGTTGTCCTTTGACGGTGTAAAAGGGGTTCACAGTCTGTTTGGCATTGTCGAGTAAAGCGGTTCCTTTCACCTTGTCGGCATTCTCTTTATCGTCACTACGTAGCGTCATGCCGGTGGAGGCTTGCCAGATATGCGTTACGGGTTCTGTATTTCCGAAATCCTTTTGTTGTATGGAATGAATGAAGCGTGTGAGATCGTCCATGTCTTGAGCGAGCTGCGTGCGATCCGCCTTGTCCTTGGGTGGTCGTAGTTGGGATAGTCGAAACAAGTGGTCAAGTTGATCATTGCTTATCAAAGATGGTGCTGTTGAGGGACTGGAGGTGTTTAGGAGAGAATGGACGGACCATGTGGGAGCTAAGGGCTAAAAAGCGAATGACGCAAGAGAATGACAGGAGTTAGACACTAGCTTGGGGCATGTTCTTTTCTTACCAATCCATCAGCATCGACTTTATGTCTAGTTAACCTTCTTGCCGTGCAATGGATGAAGCGTCTAGAGTGGAGTAAGGCCATTTGCCAAAAAGTCAAGAAACAAAGAGAGAGAAAAGATAATTGAGACGAGCGGGCTCTTTCATGGGTAGAAACCGGAGTTTGAATTATTGTTTTTGAGTCAACTCGGTCTTGAATTCCCAATTTCTCTTTTTCTCTTTTGCTTTCACTTTTACCTTTCGACAATGATACAACTCTATGTTTGGAGCCCTGCTTTGGGAGCTCCGTCCATCGATCCGAAATGTGTGGTCATTGAATCCTATCTACGTGTGCTGGAATTGAAGTATAGCGTGGTTTATGCCAATGATCCTCAAACAAGTCCTACTGGTAAAGCTTCCTCTACCCAGCTGATTAGGTTAACAATCAACAGGCATGATACACTAACAAGCTAGCTGCGTTTTGTTGTACCTTTTGACTAGGTGAACTGCCTTTGCTGAAACATAATGCTACTTGGGTAGCTGGTGTGGATCGCATTCTCTCGTATCTGGCGAAACAAGGTCTTGATGCCAACGAAGGACTTTCCCCAGTTGAGAAAGCGGATTATCAAGCGTAAGTAACAGGTATATCGATACATGTTATGCTCACAAGTATGGCCCTTTTAGATACAATACCATGGCGCAAGAGAAACTTTATGACTGCATGGTAACGTCCCCTCGCACGCCAACGTCTAGCGAACTCATCAACCTTTTTGTTTTCGACGGCTAGTTATACACTTGGTATGCGGATATGACCAACTTTGTGAAATCCATCCGCCCCACTTATGCACAGCTATTATCCTTCCCCTCCCGCTACCTCGTGCCTATACAACTAAAGAAGAACGCCAAAGCACGTCTAGCAAAGTATAATGTGGAGATCACCTCAGACGACACCACTCTACCTGAAAACGAAAAGGAGGAGATGTTGGAGCTCCAACGGACGGGATGGCATCATGTAAGTGGAAAAGAGGTATTGTAGTGGTAATAGCATTAATGATCCTTTTGTGTGTATCAGATGTACCGGTTGGCAAGAGAGACTTACAGCGTATTAGACAACAAGCTAGGCGACAAGGATTATATGATGGGTGACAGGTAAAGAACAACCATAGATCAGGGTGCATAGCTGACTTTGACATGTATGATAGGGCCACGACTTTGGATTGCGTTGTGTTTGGTTATCTGTCATTACACTATTACCCTGATTTGGCCCACAAACGATTACAGCATATCTTGAAGGAAGAATACCCTCGACTGGCAAGCTTCTGTGACCGATTCCACGCAACCTACTTTGCTCCACACACCGGTGATAACGAGGGACCCACTGTATCTGAACCTGCAAATGATATTCCTTCTCTTTGGCGAACAATGATCAGCAATCCTCGTGGCTTCTTGACAACAATCAAGGATGATACCGCCGCTTATATGTCCAGTGCCGACGACAACAAGAAGAAACGAAGTGAAGCTCAACTAGACTTTGAACGAAAACGTATCTGGTCCATTGCTGGCGGCGTCACCTTTTTATTGGCGTATATCATCTACAATGGCATTGTTAGTGTACAGGTGGTGGACGACGATGAATATGAATACGAATATGAAGACGATGAAGCATGATTGGAATAAACTACTGTTGATTGGCTATCGGGATTTGAAAAGTTTTTATGACCAGGAATTTTTTTGTGTGTGGGTCTTTTTCCCTCTCTTTTCTCTCTCTCTCTCTCTCTTTTTTTTTTTTTTTAAGCTCCTCATTTACACCAACGAACAATGACTTCTACTGACTCCAGTGCCCTTCTACTTAGTCGACAACTTAAAGGTAAGGCTCCTTTTGCTCATTGACACTAGTGACGGATTCAATCTATGGACTAACATGGCCTCCCTTCCCTTTGCTTTACTTTACTCATCCATTGTTCCGTAATCTATAGATCTTCAGAAAAACCCAGTAGACGGTTTCTCTGCTGGTCTAGTAGGTGACAATATCTATCAAGTAAGTCTGGACAGGGATATAACTCTTAGCTAGTCAGATGAATCTCATAGTCATACTTATTGGTCTTGTCTTTTTGCAATAGTGGGAAATCATGGTGATGGGTGCTCCTGATACCTTGTAGTAAGTGTTTGATCTACTTTATAGAGCTTACTTATGACAGCTCAGGAACAACTCACGCACGATTTTTCCGTTCACTAGCGAAGGCGGGTTTTTCAAGGCTCTTATGACTTTCCCATCCGTAAGTTACACTAAAGGCCTTTTGCATTCTGTCTGTTTTAGTAGAATGATTAAAAGTAAACCCTTCTCTTTTGGTAGACCTATCCGATTATGCCTCCAACATTGAAGTTTGCTTCCGAAATGTATCACCCAAATGGTAATAAAAAGAAGACGCAGAGGGGGGATTTGGCGGAGAAGGGAAGAGGGGGGAAATTGTCCAATGGGCGCTCTCTAATTGGTCATTGGATCATCTAGTCTACCCTGACGGAACGGTGTGTATCTCTATTCTGGTAAGTGCAGTGCATAGCCGATCCTTATCATCCATCACTCATCAACCTCATTCCACTTATCATGTTTAGCATCCTCCTGGTGATGACAAGTATGGTTACGAACAAGCCAATGAAAGATGGTCACCTGTCCACACCGTGGAAACCATTCTTTTATCCGTGATCTCCATGCTCTCAAGCCCTAACGACGAATCTCCTGCAAACATCGAAGCCGCGGTAAAGTCTAGGTTATTTAGTGTTTGTGGATGGATGGTTGTTGACTTACCCTTGTGTTACCTTCATCTTACTACCATCATGTAGAAGGAATACCGTGAAGATTACCCTCAATTCAAAAAGAAGGTACAACGATTGGTGCGACGGTCTGCCGATATGCTATGATCGAAGCCCTTCTTTAACAACGACGCCGATCATAGATAGACTGATGGCTAGATAGTCTCCCCCTCGCATTTTATACACACCCTCTTCTATCTTGTCATTGAATTGTACAATCTCATTTTTTTTCTTTCTCTTTTTACCTACACCCATAGTTTATTAGCTCGATCAGCTTTACAAAGTTGATTATATCACCACTCCCCCGTTGTCCCTCTTTCCCTCTTCTCATTGAATAAAGTAAGTGCCTTGATCACTTGTCTGGATCCATACAAATGAAAATCGTCGGAGTTTGTGACTTTTCCGAACTGCCTATGAAAATGGGGAATCTCCTCTTTTTTTCCTCCACCGTCTTTCTTCCCTCTTAATTTTTTCTCTTCCTCTCTTTTTTTTATCATTCTATCTTCCTTCCATCCTTTAACACCCACATCCACACCCACATCCACACTCCATAGACGCGTTCTAGCTACTTGAGCACGGTTCCATACTTTTACATTGTTACTGCATTGCTTTTTCTGGCACCCTTTGACTTTTACAATATCAACTTATGGCGGACGGCGATTCCACTGAAGGAACTAATTCCTTTCTGGCGACAAGGTATGTACACACAACGCTGCAGTGAAAGAAGAAGAGGGTACTGAAAGGAGAAAAAGGACTAACAATCGTGTGGGTCTTTTCTTGTCATAGGCCTTCGGAAGAAGAAAATAGCCTTTCACCTTCTCAACAACAACAACAACAACAACAACAACAACCTGCAGTGATGGACTCTTCCGTCATCTCCAACATCAAGACTGGGACTAGTGACTCTTCTCCCTTGCAATCAACAACTCCAAGCCAAGATGGTGAAACAGCAGAAACGACTTTACCCTCTTTTGCTCTTACTTCTACGTCCACTGACACGATGACTACGACAAAGGACCCTTCACCACAACCCGCGGCCACGACTACAACTGATCCCAAACCGAACTCCGCCGACCCTGATTCTCAAAACCCCGCTGTGGAACAAGTCAAGCACTCACCACCACCTCACGAACCCTTGACAGGAATGGATCAAGATCAGAATAACCATTCAGCAACAACAACTCCTACTGCGACTGATGCACCACCTGTCGAACCGATGGAATCTGATAGTCAGGTTGAAATACCCCCGACCTCTTCTTCAAGTGAAATTCAACACCCTCCAACTGAACCTGTGGAAGCGGCAACGACATACAACAACAATGACGATCAGCTCTCACCTGTTGAACCAGCAGCTCCTTTCTTGCCTCCTACCGACCGTCAGCAAGTCCTACATGACGAACCATCACCACAACCACCTTTGGTGTCGTCGTCAATATCCCCAACAGTAACGCCAAAACAAGAAGATATCGACACAGTCATGCATGATACAGCTCAATTAGACAAAAGCCCACCACCTGCCATCAAAGAAGAAGGAGAGCATCAAGTGGAGCCCTCAGCCTTAGCTACCACCGACGACGTTGCCATGGCCGACCGTATCAAACAGAATACTCATTCGCCCACTCATTCGCCGCCGCCAGACAACAGATCACCTACACCACCCATCGACTATGTGATGCAGCCCTCCACCAAGTCAGCAACGCCAGATGCTTTTAAACAGCCGCCACCAACGACTTCGATGGAGCCGACGGCCCCTGGTACTTCAGCCAACACCAATGGTGCGCAGAATGGATACAGACCCCTGAATGTCAAGGATGCCTTGTCTTATTTGGATCAAGTCAAGGTGCAATTCTCTGAACACCCTGAAGTCTACAACAAGTTCCTGGATATCATGAAGGACTTCAAAAGTCAAGCGTAAGTTGCACGCATTCTTTTACTCTTTGTACTCACTACTGAACTTTTGACTCTATTCTAGCATTGATACCCCTGGTGTGATCGAACGGGTCTCTTCACTGTTCCGCGGACATCCCTTACTGATCTCTGGGTTCAACACCTTTCTACCTCCTGGTTACTGTATTGAATGCATCACCGACGAAAACAACCATGATATCATCAAGGTCACCACACCTACTGGGATCACCACCACCAACGCTGGCGAACCTGTACGCCTGGGATCAGAAACTACGGGCACGCCGACGCATGAACAGCTCTATTACGGTGCAGGCGGCTACGGCTATGGTGGAGGACGTTTGGGCAGTACTTCTACCACCAACATGTACGCTGAGGGACACAATGCGCCCATGACCATCCATCACCTGCAACATTCAGGGCAACATCCGTCAGCTTCGGGCCAGCAACACCATTTGGGACATCCTCATCACCAACAACAATCAGGGCATCACCTCCAGCATCCTCCCATGCCAGGGCAACAGCAACTACATCATCCAATCGACGATGGCCTAGGTAATCGCCGTCCTCCTGTGGAATTCAACCATGCTATCAACTATGTCAACAAAATCAAGGTATTACATCGCATATAATACATACACAGCGGACTTATCATATGTTATCCAGAACCGTTTCTCTAGTGATCCTGATATCTACAAGCAATTCTTGGAGATCCTGCAAACCTACCAAAAAGAACAACGGCCCATTCAAGAAGTCTACAGCCAAGTCCAAGTCTTATTCAACGGGGACAATGATCTGCTGGCCGAATTCAAACAATTCTTGCCCGATACCACTGGCGGTCCCTCTTCTGCTGTGTATACGTCCACTCCTCATGGTAAGTCCAGTAGTCATAAAGAGACCTCATTATTAACAACTCCGATGCTTACCCTCTCTGGTAGGCAAAAAAGGACTGATGATGATTCCCGGCCTCCCCTATGTATCGCAAGGCCGAAAGAAGCGTGCCAACACAATGATGGCTCCCGGTTTATCAAAGGTATGTCCACACCACCGAAACCCCTGACACTAACCATTCCTTTCATACATAGCGAAGCAAACTGCAAAACAAGCTGGATACTCAAACGTCCGAAGTCCGATCTGGCATGTCCTTGGATCAAGAAATGGTGCGACCGTTTGTCTCGGGGGAAGAAGTCGAGTTTTTCGAACGGGTCAAGAAATACATTGGCAGCAAGGCGACGTACAATGCATTCCTCAAGGTCCTGAATCTCTTTAGCCAACAGATTGTCGATCAAAACGTGCTGGTGAACCGTGTGGAAGGCTTTATCGGCGGCAACAAGGATCTCTTTGACATGTTCAAGACTTTGGTGGGCTATGATGGAAAGGATGAAATCGTCGAAAACATTCCCTCTGATACTGGTAAACCTGACCTTGCCTTATGTCGTGCATGTGGCCCTAGTTACCGTTTGATCCCCAAATCAGTAAGTCATCTCCTATGGGATAATACCATTACTAATCACCCCTTTTCCTTAGTGGGAACAAAGTCAAGTCTGCTCCGGAAAAGATGAACTGTGCCTGGAAGTCCTGAATGACCGGTACGTCTCCCATCCTACGTGGGCCAGTGAAGACAGTGGCTATGTGACCTCGAAGAAGAATCAGTATGAAGAGGCCTTACACCGTGTGGAAGAAGAAAGGTAATGCCAAAGTAGACGGATCGGTGATGCTCTCTATTGACCCTCATTTCAACCTTTTGTAGATACGACTATGATCTGAACATTGAAGCCAACCTCAATACCATCGCTTTACTGGAACCCATCATGAAAAAGATCTCTGCTATGAACCCTGAAGAAAAAATGGACTTTACTTTGGCCGTTGGCTTGGGCGGGCCTTCAAAGACGATCTACCAGCGCATCATCAAGAAGATTTATGGCAACGAAAAAGGATTACAGGTCATTGGACTTCTTCACAGCAGCCCCGCACAAACGGTCCCCATTGTCCTAAGACGACTCAAGCAAAAAGACGACGAATGGAAACGAGCTCAGGTAAAGGAAAAAAAAAAAACAAGACAGATGCATGCTCAGTCGGTCGTCAACTCACATCTTTTTTTTTTTTTTCCTTGTAGCGTGAATGGAACAAGATTTGGCGTGAGGTGGAAGCAAAGAACTACTTCAAGGCGCTGGATTACCAGGGGATCACATTCAAGGCGAACGACAAACGACGCATCACCACAAAGCACCTGATCACTGAAATCGAAGAGCGTCGCAGCCAGCAACAAGAAGAACAGCATCAAACGCACGAAGCAGACGCCATGTTGGTTCCTCGACGACAACCCTCCCAATTCACCTTTGACTTTAAACAACAGTCTGTCATCAAGGACGTCATGCGGCTGGTGTACTACTTTTTCGAACGCACCGAACTCTACAGCAACGAGAACCAGGACAAGATGCGCACCTTCATGGAGACTCTCTTACCCTTGGTCTTTGGCCTCGAAACGGTCCTCCCCGACGATCCCATTGCGACTGGTATGGAGTTGGACGAAACGAACGGCGGCGGAGAATCAACAACGGCAATGGAAGACGACGAAGACAGTGCGATGGCGGACGGCGACGACGAAGCCGGCGATGAGGCGGACGACGAAGAAGAGGAAGAATGTCCTTCTGGCCAATACGTTGATTCCGACGACGACAAACCAGCATCACAACCAACACGCGGCAAAAAGACCAACGCTCGCCGGACGCTTCTCAAAGATATTTTGACGGAAAACATTCGCCAGACAACAGCCGATGCGACTACAACAACCCAAAGCGAATCGGAAACCGACGCTGGATCAAAGCACGAACAGCAAGAGGAGGACATGGATGTGGATATCCCCGAGGCAAACGATGCGGTACCACCTACTGATAATGCAGCACCTGAAATCATGTCCGAGCCCAAATCGACCCCCGAGCAACCCAAGACGACGACAATAAACGAGCGCCATGTATACAACTTGTTTGGTGACAGTGAATTCTATTGCTTCTTCCGACTTTATCAGGTACGTAGCAGCCCCCCTCCCCCCCAAAAAAAAGGATGCATAGGCTAATGTGCCCCGCTTGTAGATTATTTATGATAGGCTTTGTCAAATGAAAGCTTTGGATGAAGCCTACAAGAAGAATCCCGTCGAAACAAAGCGTGAACTCAAGGCGCCATTGAAACTGCGATCAAAATCCAAAAACTTTGCAGGTAGGGGGATCCTTGAAAATGGCGGTTGCTATGGTTACTAACCACCTCATGTCTTAGACTATCAGGCCAACTTTACCAACGGCTACTACCAAGCTTTGCTTACACTGATTGAAAAGTTTTTCGAAGGCGACGTGGACCAGCAATCCTTTGAAGAAATCTCAAGGTACATCTTTGGCAACAAGGCGTATGTCATGTTTACTATTGACAAGGTTGTGCTTGCTCTGATTAGACATGTAAGTGACAGCAGCAATAAGCATGGGATCGGGCTAATCGTTGTTTTTTTTTTATTATAGACACATGTGATTGTGACGCATGAAAAGACATCGGCGCTACTGGATCTGTTCAAGCAAGACCATGGGCTGGAACATGTGGATGCACAAACCCTGGGCAACTACCGACTTTGTGTGGAAGATTTGGAAGGCAAAGACGAAGTTTTATTCAACATTGCATACGTAAGTCCATAGGAAAAAAAAAAATCAAAAAGTAGCTGATTTTTTTTTTTGTAGGATACGAGCCGTAAAACTCTCTCCATCCAAATCTTGGGCGACGAGGAAGACCACGAACGATCTGCTGCTGCTGCTGGCGACAATTACGAAGAATACGTGTCTCATTATATCGACTGGGCCAATGCAACCAAGGGGATCAATCCGGCAGACTTGACACCTCGATTTTTGAAAAGGTAAAAAGAACAATGGTAGGGAATGGGGCAATACTGATCCACTCGTTTTAGAAACCTGGCCAGCTGTCCTGTGAAAGAAGAAGAAGCGCAAGAAAAGAGCCTCTTTGTAAAATCCAACATACAATACAAGATCTGTCGTGACACCTACCATATGTTTTATATCATCGGCACTGAAGACATCCTTATGCGACCAACACAACCATCAATACCAATTCCACCACCATCATCATCACCGAATATCAAGTGGAAATCATGGCTTGAATCGGACCAAGGATGGAGCAAAGGGATCACCGACAAAGACCAGGCCGAAAAAGAGGCACGACACTTGCTATTCTCACCTAGTCTATAGTAGCTCTCCACTTTTTTTACCCCATTCATGAACATCATATCCTTCTTACTGTTAATTTATTGACGCAGTTACTTTGGCTCCCATCTCCCCCCCCTTCCTAATGCCACCCTTCCGTCTCTCACTTTATATAGTCATCATTCGTTTCTTTTTGGCATTTTGGCCTTTTTAAATAAACATACGCCCCCACCTTTTTTTTTTTATTTATCTTTTATGCAGCTCCACGGTTTCACATGCCGCCTCCCCTCCCATTGAATTTGAAACGCCGCTTCTGCTAAAACTCCATTACAGTAGATTAGTCATTCCACGGCAAGTGTAGTCTCCCCAATGTAGCTTGACCTCATTCAGTTAATTTTAATAATAAAGCTTCATTGAAACCATCTATAAGCTCATTGTCATGCGCAAAGTCTGTCTACTTTATAGAAAACTCAAAAGTCGGCTTGTCCACTTTTAAAATCTTTGCTGTGCACAAGCAACAGCATCAAGCCAGCGCCAAGTAATATGTATGATTTTCTTTATTCAAGGTGTGAAGTACATACTATGTAAGGTGTTTCATAAAGAGAAGAAGTAAATGTCAAACTCGGGGAAGTGAGGGGGGGGG
>LT550422.1:0-11176 GCA_900079185.1 Absidia glauca
CATTACCCCTCCTCCATTCCCAACGCCATTACAATACATTATTTACTCTATGGCAAGTCACTCCTGCCCCTACACTTGTATATATAGCTTAATTATAGTCTCAATCACTCAATAAAGCATACTTGACTCCTTCTCTAGACGACTTTTGTTCTTCTCCTGCTTCAGTAACCTTGTTCCGCTATATTATGCCTTCTAATCACCACCACACAATAAAAAAAAACATTGATGCGCTCTCCTTTTTAAGATAGATTCCCTTGCCATTGTACTTCTGAGGCACCCCTTGTACTAGCCCAGTCCGTTTGCACATTAGCACTGAAACTTTTAGTACCGCTGATCAGCTCCCCCCTTCTCCATTCCGTAGCCCAATACACTAAATTAGTTCCCCATGTCAAGTGTTACGTATAGCTTGATTACAACTCCATCCAGTTAATAAAACATACTTGAACCCATATTAATGACTTTGCTCTTTTGAATACGTTCCAGTCGTCTGGGAAGCTTTGACATGCAAGTGCGCCAAGTCTTGACATACGAGAGTTTGAAAAAGGCGGGATGTGAAATAAAGTGGGCAGACAGCTTTTAAACACATTGAGCTTGTGTAGATGGAGTTCAAAAGGCATAGTGATCAAGTCGAAAGTGATAATTACTCATTCATGCACTTGACACATATCGAAATTATTAGTATACACAAAATCCAAGCCAAGGCAGAGCAACAGCAGCGAAATCTCAGTTCCTACACGCAAGTTTGGTCCTTGGAATCGAGACGGTAGTCAAAGATGGTTTCAAGTAAGTTTTATTGACTGGATGAGACTATGTTTATGCTATTTTAGGGGGGGGGAAGGTATGTAATGATATTCGAGCGACTAACCTAGCGTTATGAGCAAGAGAATGAAGGAGGAGAGACTGTGGAGGTAGGTGCAGGACTTGGAGGCTATTGACCAAAACAATGAAGGAGGTGAGAGCTGACCGGCGGCGCAAAAAGTGGTAGTGGCGGTGGACAAAAGGGAGTAGGCAAACGAGTAGTGATGTTTAGTGGTGAGGGCACCTAAAATCATTGCGAGGGGTTCCTCTTGTTTGTCGTAATCTTTTAAGCCCAATCCCTAATCTAAGCACATGTCCAACCAGTCCTGGTGCCAGAGAGCCGATATCCGTTGCCATTCCGAACTATCTACTAAGAAAAAGAAGAGTAATAACGAAAGATGTTAATGTTAATCATGGTAAGCCAAAGATGGACAAGATGGTGGAAAGGAGTGATACCCTGCGTTCGTCGTTTTACGGTCGTTGTATATAGAGCGAGTCGTTCGTGGTGTGGTGCCATTGTCGATGGAAAGAAAAAAAGTGATGAAGAAGCAAAGAAGGAGCAAATAAAAGGAGTGGCGGAAAAAAAAGAGCCTTTATCACCAAAGGCGGAGTTGTTAAGTCGGTGGGAGCTGCAATTCACCCGATGTGGGTATTTTCTAGAGGAGCTGTGGTAATTAAGATAGGACATGACAATTTGGCAATAAGAGATAAGTGAAGACTTTATTTAAAAAGAGGCGAGAGTCAAGTAATCAAAATCTGCATATTGTAGGGAGCAATGGGGGAGCATTCAAATGGATTTCTTGGGTTCGTCCTTTTGTCCAGAGGCAGAGCGCTCCAAAGCATTTCGTTCATCGGCCAATCGGTTGTATTCAGTGTTTTGTTGTCCGACTTGTTTCTTCAAGGTTTCAAAATCACGCTTTTCAGCCTGCAAGTCCTTGATTTCTTGATTCAAGCTAGACACTTGGTTCTTGTAATCGTTTTCCATATCGATGAGTCGTTGTTGGTCTTTTCCTGCAGAGACAGTCTAACAATAAGCATGAATCAGATGGTCAGTGCGTTGATCAAGGACGTAGACAGCGAGACTTACTTCTTGTTTGGCATTTTCCAATTCTTCTTCACGCTTCAACATTTGGATAACTAAGGTGCTGGTTCGGTCCAAGATCCTATGTACGTCATATGTTATATCCTCAATTAGACCACTATCCAACAGACCCCACCCTCGTTTTAAAGTTTCTTACAAGGACAAAAAGAGAGTGAATCCTGTCAAGTATAGATTGCGCTGAGCATAGAATTTGTTCGCCTTCATGTTGGCTTCGTAGCTGTAGTCATGTCCACCGCGTTGTTCGTCTTCTTGTACACTGTCAATGCGTTGTAATCGGTTGATGGTATCTATAAATCATCGTCATCGCATCACAAAGCGGAGTTTGTTGGTTACCCCCATCAGCCGTCAACAAGTTGTCTAGACTTACCAATAAAGAGGACAAAGATGAACCTATACAACACAAGGAAAAAAAAAGTCAACAACGAGTATTCCGTCTTCTCTGACTGCCACTTACCCAAATACAATCTTCAAGACATAGAGAGCTTTAGCAACCTAATGTAGCCATTCATGATTAGTGGGAGAAACGGGAAGCAAGGCCCTTGCGTGTGTGTACTACTTACGAGAGGAGATGTAGACACAAACTTTAGCATGGCTCTACGCCAATGGGAAGGCAAGGGTAACTAGAGAGAATGTAAAAAAGAGTGAATGACATTGGTTTAGTCAGCTCGCAAACAAACTTGCACTTTTTTGTCCACTTACTACAAGGATACCAAACATAAGCATCTAGTACAACGAGTGCATTGTAACAAAAAGGCGGCGGTGATATCATCACAAGGAGGTTAGTCCATGAGAGCAAGGCTAACAGAGAGTTCACTTACCTCGATAACGAGAATGCCAAAGGTCATAGTGTAATAGATGGTCATGATGTAAAGTTAAAGGATTTGAAAGAGAGAAGAAGTTGCGTTGGTTTGAAATTTTTATCTTGTCTTTAGGTCTTGGATTTTAAAACCCCGACAACTAGCGCGAATCTTCAATGTGCGCACCTCCTACTTACATGTCTGCTATGCTCTTTTGAGCACACTTGGATACATTTTCTAAGCCCACATATGCCATCACTGCCTTATAATGGCGGAACAGTCTGGGGATGAAATGGTCAAGCGCATCAATGCACTAAGAGAATGGAAAAAAGACATCCTCCTTGGGAGTTCAAAACCTGCTAGTCCAGGAAAACTACAGCCTCGGGTGTGTTTTAAACTCCGCTTATGTCTTCAAAGAAGTCTTTTTCGTCAATCTTTTTGTTTTGCTTCTTCTTTGCTTCTTCATCACATTTTGTTTTCCATCGACATTACCACCGCATCACGAACGATTCACCTTTCATACAACGGCCTTAAACGACGAACGCAGGGTAACTCTCTCCTTCCCACCATCTTGTCCATCTTTGTCTTGCCAAACTAACACTTGCCTTTTGCCTCAATGCTCCTTTATTCCTTGAAAGATCGGCTGGGATGACAACGGATATAGACTCTCTGGAAGCAGGGTTGGATGGAAATGTGGTTAGGTGCACTCCTTTTTTCCTTTGTAGATTGTGTAGCCATTGCACTGCTAAGCATCACTACTCGTTTGCCTTACTCCCTTTGCCTACTACGACCGACATTTTTGGCACCGCTGGTTAGCTCTCTCTACCTTCATTCTCTTGGTAAGGGCACTAGGTTAGTCTTTCCAAATCCTGTACAACCTCCGCAGTCTCCTCTCCTTCATTCTCTTGGTCATGGCACTAGGCTAGTCATTCCCAGTCCTGTACGAACCTTCACATTCTTCCCCATTACTTAAACATAGTCTCATTCACTCAATAAAATTTACTTGAAACATCTTTATGACTACCGTCTCGATTCCTATAGCCAAACTTGAGCAAAGGAACCGAGATTTCGATGCTGTCGTTCTCGCTCGACTTGGATTTTGTTTACAAGGAGGATTTATTTCACTCCGTGTCAAGTGTATGAGTGGACGGATTTCACTTTCGACTTGACTATTTCTCCTTTTGAACAAGCACCATGTGTTCCTGGCATACTCCAGTTCAGAAAATCAAAAAAGCTGGAGAAGTTTTCAAACCCCGTCTTTTGTCAAAGGATGGACCATCCCATGAAAAGTGTTATCTTTTGCTGGATATGACTTTTCTCGTGAAAGAGATAACAAATGTCACCTCATATTTTACACGTAAAACATAGTGCTACTTATCTACCGAATGATGCCAAGGATGTAGGGTTTTGGTGATGAATGGCCGACTTTGGGGCCGATGTAATCAGTCGCTGTTTTGGAGCTTCATGTAGTGTTCACGGGAGCATACAGCATAGACATACTTCAATTTTACTAACTCTCGATAGATATATATTTCATCTTGTTCCGTGTGAAATTTGAATATGGGTTATCCACCTCAGTTTTGAGAACTCGGGCAACCTGTCACAAAAATCTACAACCGAAGATCGTAAAGCTTCTAAAAAAGTCAAATGTGTTCGAAGGCCGCCAATGGACATTATTTCAAACCCCGTCTTTTCAATCTCTTGTGCGTAGCAATTGGTCGCTTGAGTTTTACCGCCACGGCCTATAATCATGGACTCAGGATCTAATGGTATGGGCATAATTGTCCGGCCTTCCTGATCATGCCGTTCAATTTTTATGACACTGCATAAAACAGGTCAATGACTACATCCAGTAGGGTCATCACTAAGAAAAAAGGTTTGAAAAGCAAACTGAGAACCTGAGGACAGACATTTCACACCCCGCCGTCTTCTCCACGCATGAATTTTACGGCCATGGCCTATAATCATGGAATATGGATTCAATGGTATGCACATGAACCTGCTGTCTTCCTGCTCATGCCATTCAACTTTCATGGTACTCCATTAAGCAGGCCAAAGACTTCATCCAGCAGGGTCACCAGTGAGAAAAAAAGTTTTGGAATGGAAACTGAAAACACTGCAAGCCCCGCCATCCTCTCCACGCTTGGGTTTTACCGCCTACAATCATGGACTCAGAATCTAATGGTGTGCACCTGATTGCCCGGTCTTCCTGATCATACCATCCAAATTTTATGACACTCCATTAAGCTGGCCAATGACTTCATCCAGTAGGGTGATCATTGTCAACGCTTGGCGCACCGGTGCATGTCAGAGCTTGCAAAGGGACTAGAACAAATTCAAAAGTAAAGTCATGAAGATGGTTTCGAGTAGTTTTTATTGATTGTTTGAGATTATGGTAAAGCTATATGTAGGACTGGCCATGGAATAACTAATCTAGAGTGATGAGCTTCTGAATGAAGGACGGGAGAGTTGACCAGTGGCGCAAAAGTATCAGTGGTGGTGGGCAAAGGGGAGTAAGCACCGGAGCAGTGATGTTTAGCAGTGCACCTAAAAAAAATTGAGAGGGTTCCCCCATGTTTTTCGTAGTCCCGATATCCGTTGTCGTCCGATTCGATCTGCTAGGGAAAAAAGGAGCATTGATGCAAAAGGCAAATGTCAGCCATGGTAAGCCAACAATGGACGAGATGGTGAGAAGGAGAGAGCTGCCCTGCGTTTGTCGTTCAAGACCGTTGTATAAAAGGCGAGCCGTTGGTGGTGCGGTGCCGATGTCGATGGAAAAAAAAAAGTGAAGAAGAAACAAAGAAGAAGCAAAAGACAAAGATTGACGGAAAAAGACTTAAATGTAGCCAGAATCGGAGTTTCAAATCCAGTGAATGCAAATCACCCCGGTGCACCATCTTGATCGTTAATGGCATACTCATTTGAAGGTACAGCAGATTGGTAGGTTTGGATACATTCATAAAGTCCCTTGTTGCGAGCCAAATGTATGGATTTATTGAGAAGATAGAGTAGAGAGAGTGGGTATAATAAGTAATGCCTAAGGGTGATGGGAGACTATATTAAAAGGCTATTCTTCAAAAGTGGAGACTATGATACAACAGCGATGAAGGGGTGGTGGGAATAGATGAAGATGATCAGAGTCTTTTTCGGCCAGAGACAGCGTTGCCATATGTCTTGAAGTGGAATTGGTTCATAGAAGGTTCAATCTGCTTTAGAAAGAAAGCGTACTTTTCCCCTGTAAGGCCAGTAGCAGATTCCAGTATAGACCGAGAAGTTGTTGCAAAGACTTTCCAATCGTACGTCCACTCGGCGACCAGCTTCCCATTGTCGGAATGATCCAATACTGAAGAGATGGAATCCATGATTGACAGGCCTGCATCGGACATGAGCTTTTCCAAATGGCTCCCAATATGAGGGTCTTGACCTTTTTCTTCGCATAATCGAATGACTAGATAAGATGATGGTAACAAGTGGTGTCAGGTCATTGTTTGTTTATATGCAGCAGTTCTTCTTACCAGTTCGAATCAAAAGCTGACAAGCCCCACCACCAGAATCCTACGATAAAAGTTGATTTGAGTTGGATGGATAACAGTGAGGACTATTTTACCTTATAGTCAGGCTCAATCATCTGTAATACACCGCCTGGTTTCAACACCCGCATCGCTTCAATGATCAGTTTTGGCCATTCTTCTACCTTGAGAGCAGCGACCATCAATCGGATTTGCACGAGATCAAACATTTCATCATGGAATGGTAAACCTTCCAGCACATCCACCAGCATGAAGATAGAGTTAGGAGGGCGGATGACTTGAGGGTAGGCTGCATAGATATCAATGCCATACACTTCACAATTAGGGTAGTCTGTAGCCATTTCCTAGGTGTAAGAGTAAACAAATATAGGGAGAAAGGTCAGGTCAGTAAGTCCGTCGGTCCGTCAATTTCATACCGCTCCCAGTAGATCTCCTTCCTTTCAATGTCCCTCCCTGTTCTCCTCCAATCCGTCCCCCTATTTCATAATAGCTTACCAAACACCAAGAACCTGGACCACACCCGATCTATGGATAATGTAGAGTGAGTTAGTCTATCACAATGAGACACACAACCCTTCTACTTACATCCAATATGTGTGCACCTTCTTCCAATGGTATGACCTTTCTTGCATTTTGTAACACGTTCCTATTAACAGTCCGTCAGTCCAATCATTGTCCATACCAAACAATAACAGTCAAACACCAAAGACGCCCTTCCTCTCCTATCTTTCCATCCCAACAACAACCAGCACAGCCCAAATCAGCACAGCCCCGCTCTCTCCTACTTTCGTTTCTTACCCTCCAAAAGATTCCTTCAAAGCGAAATGTTGCTAGGTTCCACAACGTAAACAAAAAAAAATACGTTAGTTCTTGTGCTATTCCATGCCCAAAAGTATCATTGTGTTCTGAGTTTCTCTTCTACTTCTTCTTCACTTACGCCCATAAGACGGTCTTGTTCTTCGTATGACTTTGGTAGCCAATAAGTCATGTTCTCCATCGATGGACACTTTAGATCAGAAGACTGGCCCGAGTAGGTGGTGTAAGTCGATGCACGATCTGTTGCTGCTGCTGTTGCTGTTGCTGTTGCTGTTGCTGCTGTGTCCCCACCATTAGTCCTGTCGGTGAACTGCTGAGAGGTGCTTTTCTTTTGTAAGCGAGAAATCCCAGATCCCATTAAAAGTTGTGTAAAACAGAGAAAGGAAAGAGGAAGAGGGAAAAGGGAGACTTTATTGTCCTTTTCTTCCCTTGTAAGCGGCGTTTAAAATTTAGAGTCGGAGTTTATTGTCTTTCTTTTCCCCCACCCCCACATTGGCTCATTGTTCATGCATAAAGCAGTATAAAAAGCTTGGACAATGAGCGCAGCATATCATTGGTTGAGAAAAGACCATTGGGATACTGTCATCAGCCAAGAGCAGTTATGACTTGCCAAGAATTTGCTCGTTCCTTCAAGCATGGTGGCGGGGTTTGAAACATGAACGCTCTGTATCTGTATAAACTTGGCACTTTTTTTTTATTTCTCTTCTCTTTTCTTTTATCTTTTTCAACTTTGTAAATATGGGTGGCGGCTTATCGAACTCTCCTCCAGTGTACTATTCTCTCTCTTCTTCAACACATACACCAATGTCCACTCTGTCTACTCAAGTAGGTTCCATCCGTCAATGCCATTGCTGGACTAATCCTTGTTTTCTACTTGTAGGAACCGCAATCTTCAGAGAGACATGGAGCCACTTCAACGTCCATATACCCTTCGCTGTCTTCACCACTGTCTCCTCCTACTTCACTACCACCGCCTCTTCCACCGAACCCTTATACTTCTGCCAACAACAGTGATCAACAGACAGTCCCTCCAATGATGCCTTCAGGAGGACGACCTCAACCTCAATCTCAGACCGTCCAACTTATCTACACAAAATCAGACTTCTATGCCCAGAAAGGGAACGATACGAACAACCGGACTTGTACAACACGGGGCTACTTTACCATCATATCTAACAACTTGGAAGAAGACAATGTCCTGGTGTACCTGGCATGGATTCCTCAGCACCTCATTGATCCTATGGACCTGAACAAGTTCAAGTCTCTTGACAATGTCCTGGCCTCTGACCAAGGTAAGAAGGCCGAACTCTTTTATCAGTCTAACGTGACAATCTTTTCTGCTTAGGATTCTCAAATATTCAGCTACACTTCGGCCTTGGCGAAACCACGGTGATTGCTTTGATTAATATCCACTCACTCTACGTTCGACCCCCCACCGAAGACACACAAGGATCAATAGTCATCACCACTACTGATGGCCAAGTACTAAACCCTCTTTGGTACCAACCCACCAACCCATTCGACTCTTCTTGGCCTGGATATAACATCACAGATATCATCAACGCCTTTGTTGATATGGAAAGGTAACGCTGTACTGTACCGCACATGTCTTCTCACCTTTTGACATTCACTCGTAGATCTTTGCACGACGACCAGCTGTATATTCTTTCTCCAACAACTGACCAGTATCAAACAAGTCGTCTCTCTGCGAAAACTCTCCTTCCCACAACCTCAACCAACACATCGACTCAAACGATGGGAACGGATCCTCTTTATGACTCTCTTCAGGCAGCAAAGTGGACCATCTTGGACCAGCTTTCACGAATCACAACCGTCTCTAGAAATACTGCCGGTAATGTATGCATCAATGCATGAAACAGTGTGCTAATAGAAACCTCTCTTTCTTCTTCATTGGACAGCTCATATTTTGGATCATCCTGTGGCCCAGCCTGTTCTACCTTTGCTACCCCTCTCCATGCAATCTCTCAGTCGGAATGGAACAGTCCAAGCAACATTAAAGGACTACACTGTTGCCAGCTACTATTTAACCCAGTGGTAAGACTTCCATCATATCTATCTATTTGTACTCTGTATACCTCTCAACCCTATCCTCTCTAACTTTATACTGTATGTGTAGGGCTACTACTGGTGTCTCACAAGATTCATTACCACAGGACGAACAAACCGTACATGGACTGCTGTCTGATATGCCTGAAATGCAGCAGGTAGGAACATCAATAATCAAATGCCTGCTCTGACTGATTCCTGCTACTTTTTAAACCCCGCCATTAGTCTCCGCCTCATCACAGCCGTCGCAATCCCATAACGCCTGAAGAGTGGATTGACTTTTTTGATCAAGAAGGTGTCCTTCGTGTTACTCGGTCTCATGTTTGTCAGTTAATCTTTCAAGGTGGATTACATTCTGACGTGCGGATTGAAGCGTGGAAGTTCTTGCTTGGGATCTATCCATGGGAAACAACATTTGACGAAAGAGATGCTATCCGGAAAAGTAAAGCGTAAGTCAGCCTGCCCTTACTTGTTTGCATCCTAATACTGATGGTTTGTGTTACAGTGAAGAATACTTTGGAATCAAGGCAAAATGGTTTAACGATACGGAAACAAGGAACTCACAACAGTTTTTGGATGAAAAGCATCGGATCGACAAGGATGTGCATCGGACGGACCGTGATATCGACCTTTTTGCTGGTGAAGACTTGCCTAACCCCGACCCTCAAATGGCAGTGGGCACCAACGAAAACATGGAAATCATGAAAGACATCCTCGTTACTTACAACTTTTACAACACCACTCTTGGCTATGTGCAAGGCATGTCTGATCTTTGTGCACCTATGTTTGTCGGTATGGGCGATGAAGCCATGGCCTTTTGGGGATTCGTCAACTTTATGGATCGTGTGGTAAACCTAGCTTGCATACAGTATGAACCTTTTCCTGCCGCTCTTCTCACCCTTTCTTTATAGCAATCGAACTTTTTCACAGATCAATCGGGAATGCATCAACAACTCAAGACATTGGACGCTCTGATACGATTCATGGACCCGGAACTGTACAAACACTTTGAAGAAACTGAAACCACCAATCTTTTCTTTTGCTTCCGGTGGCTCTTGGTCTGGTTTAAACGGGAATTCGATTGGGACGATGTGATACGCCTATGGGAAGTGCTGTGGACTGATCATCTGAATACACAATTCATACTGTTTGTGGCCATGGCAGTCTTGCATCAACACCGACAGACTATATTGACTGACCTTGGACAATTCGACGAACTCTTGAAGGTAAAACGAAAAAAAAAAAAAAAAAAAAAAGTGGGTCACTGCTGGAATAGGGGACGATGGATCTCAAACCTACTTCTTTTGTTGCGTAGTATATAAATGAATTGACTGGTCACATCCCACTGAACCAAACTTTGGAGACAGCTGAAGTATTGTACTACCAATTTGAACGAAGAATCAGGGCAACTAAACGAAAGCATGCTCAGCTTTCCGAAAAACTGCAGCGACGAAGTGTGTGGAACAATGGACAAGAACGACATGAAATCAAGGCATCCTTGGCAACCCTAGTGATAGATCCTTTGCTCATTGAGCTGTTAAAGTAGCAAACATCTCCTAATAAAGCTCCCGTTACCCTTTTTATGCCTATTATGACCATTTTGCCTTCTCCCGGCCCTTTTATGCGAACAAATGTGTCCTTTTATCCTTTTCACACTCCGTTTGACTCGGCCCTGGCGCCGCCGCAAATCGGAGTTTTAAATAATGTCCCATAAGAGTTGAAAAATTTCCCCCTTCCCCTTCCTTTTCCTTTTGCTGCTCTTCCCCACCCATTACCTTCTTTTACTGTTTTTTATCCCATTCCTTCGTTATTCATCCACTTTAAAACATTTATGACATTATGCCGGGAAAGATTGACTGGCGAGACCCCAACACGAAACGTCTCATTACTTCTTACTTGACCGATTGGCTTCTGGTGATCGTCATGGCAGGATCCTTTTTTGCTCTAGACAAAGCGCCTCCTTATTATCGTGAATTCTCGGTGACGGATAAGACCATCATGTTCTCTCACACTGATCATGAAGAAGTGCCTGTGTGGGCCATCGGGGTAAGTAGTATAGAAAGCTA
>LT554264.1:5159-20408 GCA_900079185.1 Absidia glauca
TTAAAGGCGAAGGGTGATGGCCTGTGCTTGTTACCGCCATGGGCTCCACATTTCAAAGTGGTCGAATCTCAATTCTAATGGGATGTGCATCCTCGTACGGCCTTCTTGAGCAGACCGCTAAAGTTTCAAGGCAGGTCATTCAGTCGGCTAATGACCGTTCACCATCACAGGCCATCACCTTTCCCTCGCTTGAGTAGAGCCATGGGCTCCACATTTCAGACTGGTTGAATCTCAATTCTAATTGGACGGGCATGCTTGTACGGCTTTCCTAAGCAGACCGTTAAAGTTTCAAGGCAGGTCATTCACTAGGCTAATGACCATTCACCATCACGGCCCTCACCTTTTCCCCGCTTGAGTAGAGTCATGGGCTCCACATTTCAGACTGGTTGAATCTCAATTCTAATTGGACGGGCATGCTTGTACGGCTTTCCTGAGTAGACGGTTGAAGTTTCAAGGCAGGTCATTCAGTCGGCTAATGACCGTTCCACATCACAGGCTTTCACCATTCCCCCGCTTGAGTAGAGCCATGGGGTCCACATTACAGCGTGGTTGAATCTCAATTCTAATGGGATGTGCTTGCTCGTACGGCTTTCCTGAGTGGACGGTTAAAGTTTCAAGGCAGGTCATTCACTAGGCTAATGACCGTTCCCCGGCTCCGTCTAAAACTGGGCTCCCTCCGGTCGTTTTGAGGGTAAAATGAGTGGTCTAGGTGCATTTCCGGGCGAGATATGTTGGATTGAAGTTTGGATAGATCTGTGGGGTCTGGAGCGATCTGTCGGAGTGTGAAGATGATATGAGGGGTAGGCTCAGTGTAGGCTCAGGGGGTACATAAACTCCGCTCCTATAGTGGTAGGGTCAGGGGGTCCTAGGCTTATCACTGAACGAATGCCCTTTGGCAGTTGAGTTTTGGCAGGTGTGTTGTACTCGGTCATTGGCTCGATTCTGCCCAGCATTAGATCTCACAATGTTGGACATTGAAGGCATTAAGGAGCATACGATCATTCCTCGGCTTAATTAAGCGGGGGGATTATTTTGCCAGGTTACTACTGAACATGTAATTGAAAAGTTGATCTGTCCGATTAGGAAATGAGCTGACAGTGTATACCATCATTCTCCCGCCATTAGATCGTCAAAAGGATGGATGTGGGCCGAGATCTGAGAAATGATTTTTTTTCATTGCATTTTGCGTCGGGCCTTGAAATAAAAACATGAATGGTCGCTCGAGCATTAGCTTCTGATGGAATGTCCTAAAACTTGAACGGTAAGATCAGGAAGGCCGTACAATCATTTGCATAGTAACTCTATTGGGAAGCTCTGACTTTTTTTTTGGGCCTGCCCATAAGCCTATTATGAAATTCTGGCTTTTTTGGACCTGCCCACATGGGCCTGCCCCTAGATTTCCCCTATGAAAAGTGTCCCTCTTTGTTAACATGAATTTACTCAAAAAATAGATACTCAAAAAATAGATAACAAACCTCGCCTGAAATTTCACATGAAGAACGTAGTACTTTGTATCTACCGAATGATTCCAAGGATGTTGTGTTTAGGTGGATAAAGTGCCGACTTTGGGGCCGCTGGAATCAGATACTGTTTTGGGGCTCCGTGTAGAATTCAGAGAAGCATACAACCGAACTTTACTTCAAGTTTGGTTTCCTTCAATATTGATACATTCCATCTTGTTCCATGTGGAAGTTGAAGGCTGGTTATCCATCTCAGTTTTGAATAACAGGCCAATCTTCCCCTAGATTTCACCGGAAATCGTAAAGCTTCTCAAAGTCATATGTGTTTAAACCCCGCCCGCCCACTTTATTTCACGCCCCATCTAATTCAAAGCGTGGCACTCGGTCAAGACTTGGCAGTGGTACATATCAAAGTTTCCACAATAGCTAAAGCATATTCAAAAGGGTCAATTCATTGAGATGGTGTCAAGTAGATTTTATTTAATGGATGAGATTATGGTAAGCTAAGGTAAGAATAACTAATCTAAAGTAATGAGTAGCTGAATGAAGAAAGGAGAATCTTGTCAGCGGTAGTAAAAGTATCAGTGGTAGTGTGCGCATGTAGTGGGCCAAGGAATGATACGCTTCAGAAGTACAGTACAATGGTAACAGAATCTGTACTGGAAAAGTTAGTGCACAAAAAACGGTTCTCCATGTTTTTCGTAGTTCCTTGCGTCCAATCCCTAATAACCACAGGTCGATCCAGTCCTGCTTCCAGAGAGACAGTATCCGTTGCCATCTCATTCGATCTACCAAGAAAAAGGAGAGTAATGACGGAAGATGTTAATGTTAGTAATGTAAGAGAGAGGTGGACAGGATGCTGAAAAGGAGTCTTACCCTTGTTGTCATCGTTAAGAATCGTTGCATGGAGTGCGAGCTGCTTGTGGTGCGGTGCTATTGTCGTTGGAAAAATAAAAAGTGATGAAGAAGCAAAGAAGGAGCAAAAAAAAAGAATTTGTCGGAATAGTTTGATACTTGTAGCATTTGCAAAGTCCGCCTCTTTCCATAGATCTGTTTTATTTGGTGCGTATTTAATGGCTATATAGTAATGAGATGTCTATACTTCTTCACAAGTGATCATTTCCATAGTATCTTGTTGATTGCGTTCATCGTGCAAGGTATCTATATTGACAAGAAAGAAACCTGCCACCACCAAGCAAGCGCCGAGAAGGTATTGGATGCCCGGCAAGATGTGTTTCAAGATAATATCACCGATGAGAGCCAATGGGACCTAAAATGAATGCGAGTCAATTTATTTCTGTCTTTGTAAGGGCACTCTTTACCGTCAACGTGATCCCGAGCGTAACAACCAAAGGCGTAGTCATCAACATGGAAACCAACCACAGATAGTCGGACCTATAAACCAAAAAGATGAGAAACAAGCACCTCATTTCGGGAGTCGAGGAAACTTACAAGAACGTCCCAATGAAGGCATTGACACTGATCAAAGTCCATAGGGTGGAGCTTGAGGGCCATGAGAAGGGTTCGATTCCAGTCCAGTCCAGCACAAAGAACACGGGCCAGAGCACAAGCACATTAATCAGTCCGACAAAACCAAAGAACGTTGGCATGGAGATTCTTGATTCATCGCCGATCCACCGTTTCAAAAGCACAGTATAGCATCCATAAAACACCGCTCCTGTCAATGCAAAGAGATCACCCACCAGCTTATGACCAAGATGATCAGACCAGGATACCAAGACAACACCAAGTGAGCTAGAGAGAGAGAGAAGAAAAAAGTGAACAAAAGTGAGTTTTTTGCCCTTCAGGGGGGGGGCTGATGTTACCTGACACCCACCGACACCATTTTGAGCCAATGGAATCGCTCGACCTTGAAAAGCACGCCAAACACCAAAGTGAACAAACCAGACATGGACGACAGGATGGTTGAGCTTCCTACCGTGGTATAGGCCAGACTAGCATTTGTACAATAGTTTGCCACAAACCATAGCAGACAAAACGAGGCGCTCACACGAATCGTTTCCGCTAACGTCAGTGGGATGCCGTCGGTTTCGCCGTTGTCCTGGAAAAGAACAAGTGAGTCACATGGTAATGTTGCGCTTTTGTTTGGGTATCAAACCTCGTCTTCTTTATCTTCTTCGGCCAATAGTCGTTCTGTCATCATCACTGCCCTACAAAGAAAGAAAAAGAGAGGTCAGACCCCTGGTGTCTCGGGCTTGTTTTACTTTTTTTGGTGGGCTGTCTTTACGTTACGTTTTCAGTCCGCCGCCGAGCTTGGCATATCAAAAATGGGACCAGGTAGAGTATAAAGGTTGATGTGCTGTAGTAAGTTAGAAAGAACGGCCGTTCATAGCCCTGTTCCCCAAAGATGTTCTATTGAAAGAAAAAAAAAGAGTAAGGTGTGGTATAAAGAAAAGAGAAAAAGTACTTACATTGGTGATAAAGGAGGTGGCTACCCAAATACACACTACTAGAAAGAGTGTCAATAGGCCTAGGTAGTATCTTTTTTTGGAATGTGTGGGTAATGTCATGAGAAGAAAGAAAAAAGAGAAAGAGAGAATGTAAAATGGCGGGGTTTGAATGGGCCCTTTTATTTCATGCGCGCGCAAAAGCTAAGCTTGATTGTGATTGGTCGAGTGGTGGGATTCATGCATAGGCCGGTAAATGATCTGCTTCGTATTGGGGCAAGGTGTCACCGTCAATATCCGCTTTGAGAAATACAGGTAAAGGCAAAGCCGAGCCATCATTTTCCGAGTCAAAGGCGGAGGAGAACACAGAGTAGATGGGCAAGTCGACCCTCAGACCATAGCTGAGAGTGCCGATATGGATGGGCCAGGTGATGACAGATCGGGTGCCAGTGCTTGCATGTATCTTGACTGTCAGGTGATAACTGACCGAGACCACTGGACTGAAGGAGAAGGATGGGGTAAGATCGAGAGGCAGGTGCAGCTCTGTGCTTGTGGTGCTGACAATCTTGACTTTTTGTTTGCGTGCCGCCCTATTCACGGCCACTGTTTGTTCCAATGTCATACGCATACGAGTGGGAGAGGAGAGATTGATCCGCAGGGTATCGCCAGGTAGATAGTCCAAAGCAGGAATGGAGAGGGGCCCGTACATGAGCGGAGTTTGAAGTCGTGTGGTTTCTAAAAATGGCCGCAGAATCACACCTTTGCTGGCAAAAGTCGTTGTACCACCGCAATCAAGAAACACTGTAAGTTTGTAATAGCAATTATAGAGGTCGTGGTTTATGCTGGGTGGGAATTGGACGAGAGGTAGCTGGAGAGTGAAATCAAACGCCGTTGCCATGGAGGGGGGCTGTTTGTTATCCCATAAAGTCAACTGGCTGCCGAAGAATTGGTTTTTATGGATGGGATTGTAAAGTGTTCTTTCTGATCCGTGGAAGATAAGTCGAAGGCGATCGGCGTGGGCGAGCAAAGATGGATCAGCGAGGCGGACATGACCTTGAATCACCGATCCAGGGCCAAACACAGGTTGGTTTTCGAGCATTGTCCAGCCCAATTCAGGCACAATGTGAATTGATAGCGCAGGGTTCATGTATAAAGACTTGGCACACAGAGAAAAAAAAAAGAAGAGAGTGAATGAGTTAGGCTCTCTTTTTATATCGACTGAGCCAGGGTAAGGTCGCTGCAACTTGCCAGGACAGGGTGGCACAGCAAGCTGCGTTGGACCCTTGCTTGGGCTCCAAACTCCGCCGTTTCAGAATGTCACTTCGTGCACCCCCACAGGCCTGCCTTTCATGTTCCTGAGGTACAAAAACTTCCCACATGTTTGACGGTACTACCATCTTTGATGCCAATGTTATCTTTGCTGCCTATTTTCTTGGATGCTTGGCAAATACCCTTTGGATCGTCTTTTCACACCGTCGATCAAAAACAAACAGGCTACCTTGATAAAGCAAGTGTCACTTTTGAGCACCGCCTGCCTTTTCTAGTTGAGCATGTCGATGTGCACAGTACAATAAAAGTCCCTAGTTACACGGTAAACTGACATTTGGTTATAGATAATTTTATTTCAAACAGATTATAAGAGTATACTACAGCTACAGAATGGTTCTAAAAGTGATGTAATGAGGTGGCACAACTGGATGTGGGGGTGGCGAAGGTGGCGGCATGATAATCAGGAAGGCGTGCGGATTCATAGAGGGGGAGTTCATCGTCGTGCTCCACCGTATGCATAAAGACTGGCCGAGACTGGTGTTCATCCATCAAGGCACTATAGACGGATAAATGCGATGGTGTGTGCAAGCCCAGAGTGCCTACGGTCAATGGCCAATCCATCTTGATTTCGTTCGCCCACAATGATAAAGCTCCTTTGCGCTTGACAGACAGACAAAGACGATAGGTAATGGTGGAGAGTTTGCCGTAGGTGAATGTAGGGAGGAGCATGTCTGGTAGTTCCAGTGTCAACGAGGATGTATAGGTCGTGGTTACTGATGATCCCTTACTGCTGTCTCCATCGTCCTGACGTGAAGGTGGCAGTGTTGTTTCGGTCGAGGCAATCAAGAGGATCGAGTCGGGCACATCGTCAAAAGCCAAACAGGTGATGGTACGGTGAAGTGAGAGCGAGACTGACAAGGATTTCTTGAAGGTGGGGGAAGTGATGAGGATGGAGGCCAAGAGGGATTCACCAGGTACATAGGCCAAGGAGTACAGTGTAGTTGCCACTTGGAGATCGGAGTATTGCTGGTTGGTTGTCAGGGGCTTTTTCAGGAGTCGGGTTTCTACAAAGGGCATATACATCATCGAATGTTTGTTGGTGAGAATGGTTTCGTATCGAGATGGGCGGCACTGTGATTCTACAATTGCGGTGATGTCGAAGGTGCAGTTGTACCAGTCATGATCGGTTGTTGTGGGAGGGTACTGAGCCAGGGGCATTTGGATGATGAAAGGGAACTTGTGGTTGCCAACATCAAGTGATCGGAGCCCATCTTTGCTGTCCCATAAGATATGCTGGATGCCAAACAGAGGAGCATGCTTGGTCCGAACCACACCAGGCCTGATTTCGATGGGTACGATGCGTTCTTGCCCTTGAAAGACCAGACGAAGGCGATCCATGGCTAAGGTCTGACTGAGATCTAGTTCAACGTATCCTAGTATGCCATCGAGGAATGATCAGCAGGAGGAAGCGTATTTCATGTTTGCTTCTTACCTTGGAATACCGAGCCAGGACCAAAGACAGGCAACCCCTGAAGAGACCAGCCGAATTCTGGTAACAGATGTATGGAGAGAGACATGTCAAGAAGTAATGAGTATAAAAGAGGAAAGGAGTGAGATATACAGAAAAGTTTATATAGGACCGAGAGCTGGGCAACTTACTTGGCACAGGGTCGTTTTCTCTTCTTGGATGCTGGAGATCATTTTCCGCAGTCGATAGACTTTCATTCCCAAAATTGGCGAGCCCCAAGCTTGTATTCCCATACGTGGAGCCAATAATAGTAGACACTACACAATAAACAATGACAAGGCACAAAGACATAAGACCAGATACATACACATACACTTCCAAAATCAACAACTAGTCACCCATCACGTTTATTGAATATACTTGTGTAAGAATCGTCTATGGAAGTCAGATCGTAGCATATCGTTGACGAATCGTTTGTTGGGTTTTTCGTCCATTCCACGAGCTTGGTTCTTGAAGATAACATCATCATCCCATCTAAATGCATGGGAAAACCGTCAGTTCTCTGTATTACACTGACATCCCCCCACCACCAAAATGAGACTTACCTTCGCTTCACACTAAAGTCTCGGTTTTGTTGCTGTTGCTGTTGTCCAATATTGAGTAAAGGATTCCCGGTCATGGCTTCTTCGTCCCGTTGAGCGGCTTCTTGTTCAAGCTTTTCTCGTTCTTGTCGTTCCTTTTCTTCGGCACGTTCTTGTCGAATGCGTTGTAGTGTGGCAAGTAGTTCG
This sequence comes from Absidia glauca, assembly GCA_900079185.1. Taxonomy (NCBI): domain Eukaryota; kingdom Fungi; phylum Mucoromycota; class Mucoromycetes; order Mucorales; family Cunninghamellaceae; genus Absidia; species Absidia glauca. Next base: position 12,553 of record LT554264.1, read on the forward strand.
GCGGTATTTTCGTCGTCGTCGTCGCTTTCATCGTCATCGTCGTCGTCATCGTCGTCGTCGTTGTCATCACTAATCACAAGAAAAAAGAGTCAACGATACTGTACTGTCACTACAAAAGAATAAAAAAGAGCCAGCTCTGTTTTACCTGCTACTATTGCCACCGTCATCGTCATCACTCTCTTCTTTGTCCAGAGCGGCCATTTTTTCTGCTTCGTTCAAGAGTTGTTTCCGCTTGGCATCGTCTGGATCGCCTCCTCCGCCATCGTCGCCCGTCGTTAACAGTCGATCAGAAGCACCTCCTGTCTTGCCTTGTTTTTCATAGTATTCGAGTTCGGCCTGGCGTAATTCCTCCTTCAATCGTTCGCGGTCACCGATTTCAGCCGGTGTTCCCTGCCCAGGTTGTCTATACAAAAGAACTCGTTTCAGTTTCCTTGTTTCGAGCACATGATTACCCATCCTCTTTACCTGAATTTGAGTTTTGTGTGGGATGCAATATCACGAGCGCTGTATTGGAAGCTAGGCGCCTTGCTGTCGTTTCCTCTTGCTGGATCAAATGTGGGACGAGCTGCCGTAGTCTAGCACAAACAAATCAGTCATTAGTAAGCAAGCGAACAAGTCATTTCCTTCTCCATCATTCATCGTTTTAGCAAAGATGACTCTAGAGACTTACCATGACAAATGGGTTCTACACAATGGGTTAAAGGGAAAAAGAGATGAGAATGAGAAAGAGAAGAGAGGGAAGAAGAAAAAAAATTTACCCCCAGATAAACAAAAAAGCATTTTAAACTCCGCGATTTTTATTTGACATGAAAAGGGGGGATGGCGCCCTGAGACTAGGGCAAGGTTTCATCAGTGTCAGGCTGGAAGGTAGCTTCATACTTGCTGATGTTCTCGTTACCAAACTTGTCAATAGAGCTGAAGACAGATTCGGGGAACAGGAAACGGCAAGCATAGGCCACATCACGACAGAGCAAAGTGGAGCGTTTCTCTTTCCTAGCCAGATCAGTCGCTTCCATGCCAATCCGATCGAATAGTGTGTTGACGATTGCGTTCATGCTGGTTAGAGTAGCGCTTGCAATCCTACAGTGCGGGTGGACTTGTTTCTGGACAATACGAATGTATCTGTTGAATGTTGTGACTCGACGGATCACAGCAGTAGGGATGTTCGAGCGTCTTCTTCTGTTAGCTGACGAAGAAGAACGAGGTGAGCTTCGTTCGTAGGAAAAAGTAAAAGAATGCTAGCTTACCTGGAGGATGTTGACTGCTGCTTGGATTCATTACGGATGGGAATATAGATGAACAAGAGGAGAGATGGGAAAAAGAGAATCGGTGTCGGTTTTATCATTGAATGAAAATGTGGTCAGTAGAGGAGAGTTATGATTCATTTGCATAAATTCAAACTCCGCTTTTCATGCATAGGACCCGCATTTTCAAAAGAACAGGTTTCTTTCTTCTTTCCCTTCTTCTCAAGGTTTCACTTTTCAACAATGAACACAAACACTCCCACTGATGACAACACAGCGGGCCCGTCCACTGCAACAACCAAGCCAAAGATTCGACGAACAAGGATCTCTTCAAAGGCAGGCCTCACCTTCCCCGTCCCTGTGGTGGAACGTACGCTTCGACAGGGCAACTACTCCTCTTCTCGGTACCGAAAGAAGGCGTCGATCTTTTTGACTGCGGCGGTGGAGAACATATGTACGGATATCCTCAAAAAGGCGGGCAAGATGTCGGAGAATGCGAAACATAATACCCTCCTTGTTAGTGATCTAGTCGATGGAATCCAAAACGACCATGATCTGAAGATGCTCCTTGATAGTGATCCTGGGCTCGATTTGATTGCTGAAGGGCCTACTCCTCCTGGTCCAGCCGATACTCAACAACATGAACAGCGCCAATGATGAATAGTGTAGTAGGATAGATTGATTGTAACGCTTCGCTTTTTTTTTACATCTCTCAATAAAAAAACCACAACGATTTTAAAATCATGCAACTTTTCAAACACCGACGCTTATGAAATGATAGATGTGAACGGTTGGCTCACCCACAAGACCACATTCTGAAGATGTAATACATACTACCTGTTGACACACATGGCTTTGATCGCTCTTTCACAGTAGAGGCAGTCAACTGGCACCCCAAAGTAGCGACTTTTGAGTATATCGATCATTTGAGCTAAAAAAGGGTCGAAACCCCACCACATGACTCTCAATACAAACAACCAGGTCTGTGGGTTAGCAAGACCAGGGAAAGATGCCATGCAATCGACCCAAAAGCTATACAAGTTTCAAACTCTGAAGACACACAAAAAGACACAATGAAGCATACCAAAAGAGTTTATTGGAAGGGTAAAAAGAATGAGATTATGTACAAAGCGAAGATGACAAGAGAGGTATAATGAGCTATATATAAGGTGTATGATAAAGAGAAAGAGGAAGGGAGTTAAAGTACCAAGCCTTGATCGCTAGCCCAAAGAGATGCCAATTGTGCCAAGACCTCGGCGGCGCCTTCGGGGATGTCACACAGTAAGATATCACGAGCGACGTTTTGACAATGTTCGCCCCACTGATTATCTTCGTCAATGAGGATGTTGACAGGATCCGAGTACTCCATTGCGTAACCTTCATAGATAAACGTCAGATCCGGGGACACGTTGCATTGGTTGTTGAGAGTTTGGAAGACGACGGTGAAGCCTGGGGCAAAGGGGAAGAGACCAGTGTAAGGGACGTTGGGCTTCAAGGGCATACGGTTGACACATTCATTTAAAAACAGGGTTTGGCACCACAGCGGCAGGCCATGACCACGGATAACAATGTCACGGCCATGATAAGGATCGGTGAACCGAGCACCAAATGTGTAGCTGAAAGGAATAAAGTCGGCGGACTGTTGCTGTTGCTGCTGTTGCTGTTGGGACACAAAGCGTTTCATATCGCCATAATGGAAAGTATCGATCCCGTCGACAGATTCGTCCACTATACACAAAAAAAGAAGAAAAGGTAAGTTTCGGGAAGGAGAGAGGGGAATGGTTGTATCCCACTTACCATGATTCAGAAAAGAGGAGTCGATATCAAGACGAGGGACAGGCGCTGGTGCTATGGATTGCTGGATCTTGTTGGCCACAAAGACACCCTTGGTGAGACGCATGACCGACGTTTGATCCACATCTATCTTCATCATAGGGCAGTTGAGCATCCGGTAGAGCAAGTTTTCCGACCTTAGCTGGCGATAGGAGTACATGTCGTTGACATCTTTAATGTAGCTGTTGTAAAAGAAGGCAGGGTCTTTGGATGGGTCAGGGGCAAAACCACTGTTCTTGCAGATATAGGTGGCCGGCGAAGGGACAGTGGCGCTGGTGCTGTTGTACATTACTTTCTTCATGCTGGACAAAATAGTGTGCCAATCGGTGTCTTGAACACAGCTGGGAATAGAGGATAATGAGGAGGTCGATGGTGATGAGGCGGTGGAAGATGCTGAGTACATGCTGTATTGATCATCCTTGTCGTTGTATTCCATCCTTGAAGTGTAGTTGGTGGCTTCGTAATGACTCTGGGAGTATGGGTAGAAGAGTAAAGGATCATGGATAAGTGTAGTAGTCATAGTAAGTTTTGAAGAGAGATAAAGAAGAAAGAGAAAGTTGGCGATCAAAAAAGATTTTTTTTCTGGACCTCCCATAATTTATAGCCCCACAGGCTCCGAAAATATTTTCGAACGCCGCCAATCATCGAGTTCCTTTTTGACTCACATACAATTCCCGATGTGCCCCTCCCTAACCGATCAGATCCAACCGAGCTCCCGCGCACACCCCTATTCCTCCCTCTTCAAACTAGAAAACAGTCAAGGAGCCAAATCAATCCTCAACCTCAACCATCACTCTACCCGGGTGTAGGAAACCTCTACTTTTTGTTGCCAAAGCAAAAAAGCTGCAGTGAGGATCAAGGAAAGGGATGAAACAAACATGTGGGCGAAAAGGAAGCGTTCGTCATTCACCTTCCAAATAAGGAAAGCAAGATCACACAAAGACGAAGAAAAAAAAAAGTCGCCGAATAATTGTGCGATGGATCAACAAAGAAAAGATTTGTAAGCTCGGGGCTGATTTGTAAGTATTTTTCAATCCCCGCTTTGGATCAATGCTAAGGACCGTTGATCCAGCCTATATAAAGTAATCAAGCAATGGGGCGGGGGAGTTCGTTTTTTTATTGCTACGATGATGAAGTATGCTGATGATTTGAGGTTGAGGAGAAAAGAAAAGAGGATTATCTTCCACCAGGGACGAGAGTCATGGGCAAAGCAATGGTATGCTGTCCACCTTGATCATCAATCGCCAGCACCTGTTTCTGGCCCACCCGCGGATCCACGTTGTCATCCTTTTTTGAATCCAGCATCACACGGCGCACATGACCCTTGTCGTCCAACCCGATCAGGTTCGTTTGCTTCTTTCGACGAGGAAGGCTGCTCTTGTCTGTCGACTCTACTGCGGCCTTTTGAGGCACCATCAAGGCTCCGTCTGCTTCACCAGTGCTGTCACGGTACCGGTACTGTCGAGATCCCACTGTTGTCACACCATACTTTTTATGTGTCTCGCTGGTTTCATGGCTTTCTTCTTCTTCTTCGAGGAAGCTTCCGGTAGGCGCTTCCACTTCGTTGTCGAGGCGCTGGAAGGGCACATAGTCCTTGTTGGCGTGATAATCGATGGCTGGTTTCGACGAATCATCGGAAGCCCGCTTGAGTAGCGGAGCTGCATTGATTTGTAACACACAGAGTCCAATAAGCGTAATGAGTGTCAGTTGCATGATTGTTTCGAATGAGAGAATGTAAAAAGAAAGTGACGAGAATACATTGCTTTATATGCAAAAATGGCCCGTTGGTAATAAAATAGGGCGACTGGAATGGGATAGGAAAGTTTTCCATTCATTTGTTGGTGTTCCTGAATCATGCAGGCGGGATTTGAAAAAAGTCGGAGTTTATCTGTCAAAAACAAATTCACATTCAATCTGGCAGCAAACATCGATTCGTATTCATACGAGTCCTTTTTTTTTCATCCTCCTTGGTGAAGAGAGACAGTCCATGACGATCTTTTTAAACTGCCAGTGTGCTGGGGGCAGTCCTTGGGCGCTCTAGCAAAATGCACCTCAGGCCCCTCTCTGATTGGCCTAGATCGTGAATAGGAATTCAGGAGATCTATACAAAAAGAAAGAGAAACTGTCAGACTATAAAGGTTGCGTTGGGAGGGTTTCCCTCTTCCCTTTAACGACAGCGATGATGATAGACTTTACAAACACTCTTGGTACCGTCACTGCTCTTTTCTTGTTGAACTATGCGTTTCGCCGGTACATGTCAAGCTTGGCACGGGCCCCACAACCCGCGGGATCAAACTTTTGGATCACTCGTCTCGGTGTGGTACCTCCGCCCCACGATGGAGAAGATATTCTTTCGCAGTTCCTGATCGATGTTGGCCAGGATCGACGGCAAAGTCCTATCAGTGTTTGTTTCTCGCTCATGGGCTCTCCCCTCGTGCTCGTGAATACATTGAAAGGGATCAAGGATGTGCTGATCGATGGGCAGACGAAGGACAAGCAGCTGGGTCCCTGTGTTCAACGTGGCGATCTGATTCGTCGAATCCAAAACTTGGTCTTTGGTGGCCCTAGCATCAACAATGCCGTGGGGGAGGTAGGTCAAGGCGCTCGCAGTCGGGGTTTGAATATGCGTTAAATCTTTTTTTCATTCATGCAGGATTGGGCCTGGCGTCGACATGTTCTTTTGCCTTCTTTCCAGCCGAAGCAGCTGGTCCCCAAGCTACTTCCTTATGTGGTGGAGCAGTCGACAGAAATACTAGCCTTGTTTAACGAGCATGCATCACAGGGTACTGCCTTGGAAGTCGACAATGTGTTCACAGACTTGACCATGAATGTGATCAACTACTACCTGTACGGGCGTCGGGATTTGAATTTTGAAATGGTGGGTGGGCGATCAAACCTGAAGGTAAATGACAACAGAGAGAGAAGGAGAGGACAATACACTAAAAGAAAAGAAACGTCTTGTAGAATGAGCATTTAAAACTAGGGCTTGGGTTCCAATCATTGGAAGCATGGCTCCCCTTTGGCCTGAACGAAACCAAGTGGGCCCAGCGATCCTACCGTCCTTCCCGAGAGCTTCTCAAGGACTTTATCCGGGATTCCCTCTCCCACGCCGATCCTGAAAGTGTGGCGGCCTTGGCGATGGCCAGCGGCAAGTACGACAACAAGCATGAAGCCCTTGTCAACGACATGCTCTCTTTGACCTTTGCAGGGTACGATACCACGGCGCATACCCTTTCGTTCTGTTTCTCCGAGCTGGCCCGACATCCCGAGATTCAGCAGCGGGTGTTTGAACAAGTACGTCAGGTCCTGGGCCCCCCTCCCGTCACCAGCATCACTGCGGACAAGCTCGCCCAGCTCACCCTTGTCACCGCCGTGTACCGAGAAACCTTGCGCAAATACCCTGCTGTGGTCTTCATCCCTGTGCATGTCAACCGTGATACCCCTGTCGATGGCCAGATCGTCCCTGCTGGTGCCGAAATTTGGTGTAACATCCGTGGCCTGCAAATGAACCCTGACCTGTTTCCAAACCCCGACGAGTTCAATATTGATCGTTGGCTTGCCGATGGGTCGAATGGGTTTGATGATCTCGCAAGCGGCGGTGTGAGCCAGCATCGCTTTCCGGACATTACGTTTACGTTGGGCCAGCATGCGTGCCTGGGCAAAAACTTGGCAATCCTTGAACTGCGCACCATGATCGCTCTCACCGTCAATCAGTTTGCCATGACCCTCAAGCCCGGGAATCGGATCGAAACCAAAATCATCTTGACCACCAAGCCTAAAAATGGGGTTTGGGTAAACTTCAAAGGGAGGGACGAGGTCGTGTCGTCTTAGTCTACCTGTAGTACATAATAAAGAGTGGTGGGGTGTTGAATGCTCCACTTTGCACAAGTATGATTTCAAGCAAGAAGGTGATTTCAAGTGGGAATTTTATTGATTGAAATGCGCAAAACAAGAACTAAATGTGGGGATCAAAGTGGGTATGATAGGGTGTCTACATACCGGGTGATTTGCACGCACACACATACTTGGAATTTTAAACGCCGCCTGACTACAAGAAATACTTTTCGTTCAATCCTATTCTTTTGCTTCTTCTTTGCTTCTTCATCCCTTTTTATTTTTCCATCGACATTTGCATTGCACTACGAACGACGACGACGAGCACAACGAAAGACGAACGACGACGAACAAACGGTAAGACTCTTCTTCTCACCATCTGTTAATTGTCTTCCCAGGACTAACAATTACCTTTTACATTAGTCATCTTCCTTTCGACTTTAAATTCGCTACGACGATGACGACGACGATAACGATGACGACGACGCTAATGACGACTCCACCACTGCCTTTTATCGCCCATAAAGGCTGTTTTTAAATTTTTATAATGTATAAACTTGGGGAAACCCTTGAAATTTTTTTTTTCGTGCACTCTCCTTTCCACGATAGATTCCCTAGCCATTATACTTCCAAAATGTCCCATTCCGTGGCCCAAACTGTGTGCACATTACTACCACTACTTTTATGACCTCTGACCAGCTCTCCCTTTCTTCATTCCGTAGCTCACTACACTAGATTAGTTATCCCATGACAAGTCTTACAATTAGCTTGACCATAGTCTCATCCAGTAAATAAAACCTACTTGAAACCATCTCCATGACGTTACTCTTTTGAATGTGCTCCTGTCTTCTTGGACACTCTGACATGCACGCACACAAGTGTTTGATAAAAGTGGGAGGAGGGTGAAATTAAGTGGGCGGGTGGCAAAAAAAAAAAAAAAAAAAA
>LT554264.1:20418-31151 GCA_900079185.1 Absidia glauca
CGTATGCTTATGTTGTACGCTTCTCTGAACACTTCACGGAGCCCCAAAACAGCGAATGATTCCAGTGACCCTAAAGTTGGTAACTCATCCGCACAAACCCTACATTCTTGGCAACGCTCGGTTAATAAAAAGCTCAGCTTCCTTCATGTGAAATTTAAGGTGCTGTTTGTCATCTCTTCTCCGAGAAAATCCACGTCCAACAAAAGGTGGACTTTTTTCATGAAGGACCCGTGAAAATTGTCGGGGTTTCAATTTGGCAACTATTCATGCGAAATGGTGAAGTTCATAAGATGGTTGCATTGATTGAGGGACGCAAAACTACCATGACCAAGCTAAAAAGTCCCACTAGAGAAAGGCAGCGAATGGCTAGTCTAGTGTAAGAGATGGCCAGGTTATTAAAGTGTTAATGGTAGTGCCACTTTTTCAAAGTTTGCTTGAGCGAAACTTTACAATCGATGTATCAGAGGTAGGCACACCGCTTTGACCGAGATCGAGACATGAAGGAAGATGATTTGCCTTCAGAAAAAGAGACACTATGAAAAGTCAAAGAGATATGTGGTGATAAAAAAGCATCTATGAATGTATCTTTTATTGCATGTGAGATGGGAATCCTAAAGAAACCTTCTAGATCAAGGTGTAAAGCATGATGATAGGGGGGGTCTAGATCAATGAGATTTATTATAAAGTACACAGAGGGTAAAGTAAAGATGATATATATGTATATAGTCTAAAAGAGGACAATGAGATCAGATAGCGCCAATAGCCATGCCCAAAGTATTCCGCCGTTGTTCCTGCCACCCAATAGCCAAAGCACTGCATCCAAAGGGCCACCGGACATTCCAGCCATAAAGAGATTCCATTTCTCGCATGAAGCCAGCAAAGTAGCTCCAGGTATCCCGTTCCTTTTGTGCCTTTGCAAACCCACCGCCAGGCCAGACCATCTTGGCATGATCTTTGTGGATCATGAATTCTTGCGCCAACACCTCAAAGTGGTACCGTTCTGCATTGAGTTGGAGAGCATGGGATTGTTTGTCGCCGCCTTGGTTTTTAAAGCGGGCATCGTAGAGCGGGGCATGGCGAGGGACGATATAGTAGGGTTCCCATTGAGATTCGTAGCATACTTCATAGGTCGTCGTCGTCGCTGATGATGATGGTGATGTTAGCGCACGTTCCTGACCAAGTGTAGGGCCATGGCCAGCCCCTGGATCTGTCACATATGCAATTCCCTGATCCACGAGTTGCTTCACTTCCGTCATGCTGGTAGGTAAAGGGAGAGCGGCGTGGTCTTCGTATATCGCAAAGCAAGGGACGACAAAAGCTGTTCGGTCTTGTTGTGATGGTGGTGGTAAAAGCTGTTGCGCGGTGTTGTAAAGAGTGATGGAGGGTATAAAGTCCGCATCCATGACAAAGATCCAAGGTGTAGAGGAAGCGACGATCGCCAGGTTGCGTAGATGGTTGATGGGGTAGCGCAATCGGTCGTCGTTAGCGTAAGAGGGTTTAACGATCGTCATAGTGACACGTCGGTACAATTCGGCGTTGGTGGGATTCGAGAAGAATGTCTTGATGGTCTTGAGATCGTCTCGTTCTGTCAAATAGCTTGAAAAAGGAATAAAAAAAAAGTGAGTGTGCTTGCTTTTGGCTTGATTTGGGCTTTTCTTACATTGCTACAGAGATCGGACCGGGCCAAGCATCCATCACATTGGCGAATACATCCAATCTATTCACAGAGAACTGCGAAACCAGAGTCACTTGTTGATCCATCGTACTATTTACAGGCCGAGTCACTACTCTTTCTTGATTCGGATCTACATCGTCTAAACCATCAATCATCTAGTACACTCTTTCCATGCTCCGTCTTACCTTGATCCATTGCTTCCAGTAGGACATCGATATCATCTTCAAAATATATAAGAAAACGAGGGCATTAGAAGAGAGCTTGCTATGGGAAGACTTACTTTTGATATCCATGGCCACTATGTTTCGACACTGCTGCAAGCAATCCACTTTCTGTCCAGGGTTGATCGGGACCCATCGACTGTTTTTATCTGGCTGTTCATCTTCGACTTGTAAAGACACCATGCATCCAGGATCAGATACTTGGATCGTCGCCAAGTCACGATACACCCCTTGTTGCACCAAAGCTGTCCAATTGTGATGACCCGGCGTCCACATTGAACACCGATCGGATGGATTACAAAGTTTCGCATGGCATGTCGTTGGAATGGTATAGGTTGGCTGATCATGTAGCTGTTGAGGACCCAGCGATGGTGAGGTTTGACGCCGGATGAACCAGAGACAAATCACTAGCGTCAACAGAGTGAGGACCAGTCGGCCACGGTTGGATAATCGGCGTTGTGGTGCACGGATATGTTTAGGTTGGTGCTTCGATGAAGATAACGATGATGAGAAGGCTGAAGCCCCGGTACTTCCCTGTCGATTGACGAGATAAAAAGGACGTTTGTGATTGTCCATAGAGAGAAGAAGGAGAAGCGAAGAAAGAAAGAAAAAATGTTCACTGGCCAGTGGATTTTTGACTAAATGGCTTTGAGGGCCTATTTTAAACTCCGACGGTGCAGCCTAATAAAGAATCATTTTCTCCGTCAATCCTATTCTTTTGCTTCTTCTTTGCTTCTTCATCCCCTTTTTATTTTTCCATCGACATTTACATCGCATTACGAACGACGACGACGAGCACTACGAAAGACGAACGACGACGAACAAACGGTAAAACTCTTCTTCTCACCATCTGTTGATTCTCTTGCTTACCTTCACTAACACTTACCTTTCACATTATTTATCTTTCTTTCGACTCTAGATTCGCTACGACGATGACGACGACGATAACGACGACGACGAAGTTGATGACGACTCCACCACTGCCTTATATCGCCCATAAAGGCTGTTTTTAAATTTTTCTAATGTAAAAACATGGGGAAACCCTTGAATTTTTTTTTTAGTTGCACTCTCCTTTCTATGATAGTTCCCCTAGCCATTATACTCTCAAAGTGTCCCATCCCTTGGCCCAATCTGGGTGCGCACTGCTACTACCACTTTTAGGACCTCTGACCACCTGTCCCTTTCTTCATTCCGTGGCTCACTGCACTAGATTAGTTATCCCATGACAAGTCTTACATTTAGCCTAACCATAGTCTCATCCAGTAAATAAAACCTGCTTGAAACCATCTCCATGACGTTACTCTTTTGAATATGTTCCAGCCTTCTTTGACACTCTGACATGCGTTTGATAAAAGCGGGGGGTGGCCAAAAAAAAGGGACAAATTTGACTTTTCAATTTCCAGTTGTAAATTTTTGTGGACAAGTTGCCCTGTTGCTCAAAACTAATATGGACAACCTATTCTCAAATTTCACATGGAGCAAGATGAAATGTATATCTATCGAAAGATACTACCCATTGTCCAGATGTCTGACTGTTTTGAATGATATGGTGATGATTTATTTTTTGCTTTTGAAAATTAAGACTGTACAAACTACCAATGAATTATATAAACACTAACATCTACACACCTAATAACCTAAACCACGAGTTCCCTCTGTTGTCGACCCAGTCTATCCCTAGTTCTTGCCAGCATTTTCAGGGCGGAGTTGACGGACGGTTTGACCAGCACGCCAGATTTCAGATTCGCGGATTTCACGGAGTTCTTCTTCCAGCTTTTCACGGTAATCAGCTTGAGAGTTGCGATCCAAAGAGCGGGCGGTTTCGGAGCCATCACGGACGGATTGATAGAGTTGTTCAAACACGGGCTTGGAGGCATCATGGAAGGGGCGCCACCAGTCGAGGGCACCACGTTGGGCGGTTGTGGAGCAGTTAGAGTACATCCAGTCCATACCACGTTCACCGATCAAGGGGTAGAGAGATTGAGTAGCTTCTTCGACAGTTTCGTTGAAGGCTTCGGAGGGAGAGTGACCGTTGGCACGGAGGACTTCGTATTGGGCTTGGAAGAGACCTTGGATGGCACCCATCAAGACACCACGTTCACCGAACAGATCAGAGTAGACTTCCTTTTCAAAGGTGGTTTCATACAAGTAGCCAGTGCCGACACCGACACCGAGAGCAATGGTGCGTTCCTTGGCCTTGCCACTAGCATCTTGATACACAGCAAAAGAACCGTTGATACCACGGCCTTCTTGGAAGAGACGGCGCACAGTGAAGCCAGATCCCTTGGGTGCAACCAAGACAACATCAATATCTATGCACAAACCATGGTGGTTAGTCACTTGTTTCCTTTTCTTTACACTCTAGTTTTACCTTTAGGGGGGATGATTTCAGTTTGGTCCTTGTACACAATGGAGAAACCATGGGAGAAGTAGAGAGTCTTGCCAGGGGTCAAGAGAGGCTTCATTTCAGGCCAGATTTCCTTTTGGTAGGCATCAGACAGCAAGTTCATCACGACAGTACCACGTTCGACGGCATCCAAAAGAGGGAACAAGTTCTTGCCAGGCACCCATCCTTCTTCGATAGCTTGTTGGTAAGTCTTGCCTTCACGTTGACCAAGGATCACATTGACACCGTTATCACGCAAGTTGAGGGCTTGACCACGACCTTGAGGACCGTAACCAAGAACAGCAATAGTATCGTCCTTGAAGGTTTCGAGGAGCTTTTCCTTAGGGACATCAGAGCGTTCATACACAGTTTCTTCGGTGCCACCAAAGTTCAAAGTCTTCATGCCACGGTATTGCATAGCAGGCATGGCCTATTTTATAAAGCAAGACAATGCAAAGTCAGTACATACACGTTGTCAAGTCATGAAGGGGGGAGTGCAACTTACAGTCTTGAGGGTGGATTGCTTCAAAGCAGAAACCATGGGGCGGGCCATCATAGGACGAGCGGTGCGAGTAGCAGCAGCAGCGGTGCGGAGAGCAGTAGTGAAAGCGCGAGAGGCCATTGTAAAAGTAAGTGAGTGTGTGAAACAAAGAAGAAAGAAAGAAGGAAAAGAAATCTGCTGCTTATAAAGTATTTTGATGTGCGCGGGCGGGGTTTGAAATGGTTGGCTGTCATAATCACGGACCAATCAACGACCAGTAGACAACCTTATCTTTGCCCCACTCTGGTAACCAAGAGAGATCAAGGCGGAGGGCCAATGTATTGGCATTTTTCATTGGCTTGAGTCATATTGAAGCTGGATGATTGCCTTGTTGTTATGCTTGAAGATGATAAACCCCCCTCCTATTAAAACACGGGATCCCAGCTTTACCATTTATAGATGATCAGATCACAAATAAGAGACTTTTTCTATAACATACACTGAATGACTTTTATTCACTATACAACAACAACTACTGAATCTATACAAAGGAGGGAATGATGCTGATGATGCTGATATCTAATACTACTGTTCAAAGCCATGTTGCGATTTCCAAGCATCCAACCACATCTTGACCCGATCTACATTGGATTCCATCTCGTCCACTGTATCACTTGACAACTCCACGACGATTTCAGGCGCATAAGATTCTCGGGCTTCGTCCAATACCACTTGCATGATTTCGCATTCCATGTTTTCGTCCCGCTTCTTTTGATTATATCCTCTATATAAAACATGTATTCGTTAGTGCACAAGTCCTCCAATGCATTCCTTGCCTGACTACCACCTCTTACCTCTTCTCCATGCGATCAAACAAAGTATGTGTCTGCGCTCGTAAGACCAAGACAAGATCAAACCACCGTTCGGGGAAGAGTTCACATGTATGATAGTCTACCACATTGCCCCCTTCTTTAAGCAGATCTTCCATTTCGTCCAGTAGTTTGTCTTCGTCCAAAATGTGCGTATCGTATTCTTCCAGGTATCCTTCGTAGAATTGCCCAGCCTTGATTAGTTCCCCCACATTGACATGAGTCAGTCCAGTCGCTTCGGCAATCATTTCACTGGTCGTTGTCTTGCCCGTGCCTGGAGTACCTGTCACTAAAATGTTGGGTAGCTTTTGCGTCATGCTTGTTCAGAGTAAAGATTGAGGAGGGGAGAAGAGAGAAAAAAAAAAAAAAAAGTGGCTGAATTGACTTTTATCTTTCCAACTCCGACCTCGAGTTCGGGCTTTTGGGTAAGATCCACAGTGTACCATGCCGGGTGGTAGGCACCCCATTCTCACGAATGACTCATTGACCAAGTGAAAGAAAAGAAAGGGACCATTCCAATACCGACCATGCTAAATGTGAAACCACCGGCTCAACAAGGAATTGGATAGCACACAATCACAACGATGCAGCTCATGTACGATTTCCAACTCCGCCGTGCTCGCCTAAAAAAAGGGGATAAAAACGGAACTTTAATCAGCTTTGATGCATTTTTACCTCTTTCTTCCCAATTCCCCTCATTTAGTCATGGCAACATCATCCCCTCCTGACACAAAGGTGGCTGCTCCTAGTGACGAGACGACTATACTCGCCCCCGCCAGCTTATCCGACTACCATGCATGCACAGATGAGAACGACGATCAGCTGGAGAAGAAACTGGTGCGGAAACTGGATATGCGACTGATTCCCTGGTTGGCTATCCTGTACTTGATGCTCAGTCTGGATAGAAACAACATTGGCAATGCACGACTAGGTGGCCTTGAACAAGATCTACAACTCAAAGGCAACGAATACTATACAGCCCTGACGATCTTTTTTGCAGGTAAGCCCCTCCTCAAAAAAGGTGAACCATAGAACTTTTTGCTAACATGAATGATTAGGTTATGTGATCTTCCATATCCCGTCGAATCTAGTGGTGAAAAGGTTATAGGGATGATGACTCTTTCTTATTCTGTACTCACATGACGCTTTTCTGGGTGTTTGATAGGCTCAAGCCATCCATTTGGATCTCCTTTACGATGGTGATGTGGGGGATCTGCTCTCTTTGGTAAGGATAGCGGGGTTTCATTTTTCTACCTTTTGTGATACTAACACGAACAATCTTTATTAGTCAAGCTTTCACCCACAATGCCGCGGGCTTGATTGCATGCCGATTCTTTTTGGGGGTTTTTGAATGTGGGGTGGGGCCATCCATCCCTCTCGTCCTCTCCTTTTGGTACCAACGAGATGAACTGGCTTTGAGGGTAACAGTCAACCGATCCATCATTATCATTATGGTCTTTTAACCCTTGCTGATTGTAGGTTGCTATCTATTTTGGATCCAGTACGTGTGCAGGTGCTTTTGCAGGTAAGCCATTCCCCTTTACCTCCTTTTGTATAGTATACGTTACTGATATGACGCTGGGTATGTGTGTATGTATGCATGTAGGGGCTATTGCGTACGGCGTACTAGTAACTTTGGATGGGGCGCATGGAATTGCGGGTTGGCGTTGGATCTTCATTGTCGAGGCGATCCCTACCATTGTTCTTGGCCTCTTGTCTATCGTTGTCATGCCCGATCTCCCGTCCTCACCTAATCGACATTGGCTCACTCCAGAAGAACGTCAATTAGCCATCAAACGCACAACTGTCAGTGGGAATACCGATAAACACTTTTTTGACAGGAACCAATTCGTGGCCGCTCTGGTGGATTATAAAAACTGGTTGGCGGTGTTGATCTATGTGGGATTGAATGTGGCACTTGGAAGTTATGCGGTAAGCTAAATATGATCCTCGCCCCTTCTTCAATTTAGCTCACTGACCCTTTGAACTTCTCTCTTCAGGTCTTTTTACCGACCATCATACGAGATTTGGGCTTTGCTTCTTTGGATGCGCAATTACTCTCGATCCCACCCTATGTGGCAGCCTGCTGTTTGGTCTTTTTGGTCTCTTGGAACTCGGATCGCACGCTAGAACGTGGATTCCATATCATGGGGGTATCGGCTTTGGGTGTATTGGGGTATATCTTTTTGCTGGCAAGCGAGAACGTCGGGCTTCGCTACACGGGTGCTGTCTTGGTTGCCTGTGGGATCTATCCAATCATCCCTCTCACTCTCTCTTGGGTTTCAAATAACCAACTCGGTCATACCAAGCGAGCCGTAGCCATTGCTATGGTGTCTATGATTGCTCAAGGTAAAATCACAGGGGGAGGGTGGAATTAGGCGATCTAGTCATGCTGACACAGTTTGTTTTTGTAGTATTTGCTATCCTTGGTACCCAAATCTACCGTACTGAAGATGGTCCCCGATTCATTCGTGGCCACTCTGTGTGTCTTGCCTTTTTGACTTTGTCTGGATGTGCTGCTTGTGCCTTGCGGTTTTTGTTGCGGCGTGAAAACAATCGACGGGATCGTGAATATGGTCAAGCCGAAGTCAAGGATTTGTCTACTTTAGAAGATATAGATACCCTTTACGATAGTCATCCCCAATTTCGATATGCTCTTTGAAACAGTTATTGTGTATAAGCTTCTAGTCTTTTTATGCTGCATTCTGTACAATCAATAAACTTCACTTTGTCTCTTTTCAAGGACTTGGCGCATTGGGTAATTTGCACACTCTGGATTTCAAACCCCGATTTCGCTACAAGAATTTTTTTTCGTCTGTTTTGTATTATTGCTCCTTCTTCCCCTCGTCATCACTTTTTTACCGCATTGTCATTCTTTTTCACTCCACGACGAAAAACGAACGGACGAACAACCAAACGAACGACCAAACGAACGAACGAGCGGTAACTCTCCCCTTCCCACGTCATGTACATCTTTTGCTTACCATTACTAACTTTTTGCCTTTTGCATTCTCCCTCTTTCTTTTGACACTAGATCGGCTGTGACGATGACGACGACGATAAAGACGATGACGATGCTAATGCCGACTCCACCACTGCCTCATGTCGCCCAAAAAGGCCCTTTTTAAAATTTTCAAATGTAAAAAACATGGGGAAACCCTTGAAAATTTTTTTCTTCTGCACTCATCTTGTCCATAGTAGATTCCCCAGCCTTTGTACCGATAAAGTACACTATCCCTTGACTCGTTTGCAGCATCTATTAATACTGATACTTGGATAACACTGGTCTGCTCTCTTCCTCCCATTACCTTAGCTCATTACACTAGATTAGTCACTCCATTACAAGCCCTGTATTCACTGCCACCAACTAGGACATGTCGCTTAAGCATAGTCTCATTCAGTCGATAGAAACCCCAGTTATACTTGTATTCTTACCCATTAAGTAGCAAACCAATAAACAAAAAGATGTGTCTATTAGTATCTTACCGTTGACGGATGCCGTCGCGGCTGCTTCAAGATGGAGTTGACTCGGCGGGATTTGAACGTTTTGTCACTGGTGTCCTTTGCCTTCTTGTGCCTTTTTAGCCCTTGGGGTTTTTGTCTTCTTGTATCCTTTGGACACCCGATTCTTTTTTTCCTTTGCTTTCAGTGCCACAAGTATCCTTCTATTTCAAGTATCTCTTTACCCAAAGTACCTCTTTACTGGTGGAATCATCTTTTATCGTTGAATCAATGAGATCAACGTCTATTACCACTTGGTTTTTGTCGCTGACGCATAGCAACAGTCTTTGGAGGCTCTATTTGATCGCTACAAGCAGATCAAGACTTTCACAATTCTCTCTCTTTTCTGTCTTTCGTTCTTTCTCCACTGACATCACTTGAGGTTGAGCTTTGACAATAAAGGTTTGGTGCTCACTCATAAAAATCAGTCGAAAGCAACAAAAACACCACCCAGTTGCCTATTTTCAACCAAAAATAGGCGCATGAATAACAGGAACAACACCATAAAAGGCAAATGTATTCCAACTCCGCCTACACAAGG
Organism: Absidia glauca; assembly: GCA_900079185.1. Taxonomy (NCBI): domain Eukaryota; kingdom Fungi; phylum Mucoromycota; class Mucoromycetes; order Mucorales; family Cunninghamellaceae; genus Absidia; species Absidia glauca. The sequence continues at coordinate 30,093 of LT554264.1, forward strand.
CAAAAAATAATGCTCACTACAGGGGTCGAACCTGTGACCTTGGCGTTATTAGCACCACGCTCTAACCAACTGAGCTAAGCGAGCTCCGATGAAAGATTAACTGCTTGATGTTATATAAAGCTTAACGTCGGAGTTTCAAAAATGGAAAGATATGATTGGGCAAAAGGTTGTAGGGCCGGAGAACGAAAAATATTTAAAGAGATGTGATTGGATGGTGTTTTTAGAGACTGATTGAAACCCAGATAAAACGGGAGAACAATGTTCGTTTTCCCACTTCTCCTTTTCTTTCGCTTTCTTTTACATTCCTTGAACCCATTGGTGCAACATGAAAGCGCACACCATGACTACGTAACATGTTAGGTTATATGGTACCCGTATACTTAGAAAGGTAATACGAAAAGAACAATTTGATGCAGATTAGGTAGTGATGAAAGATTGAGTGAGGAAGAAACGCTAATGTCCATTACATTGATAGAACGATAGTGGTACGACTTGTACCCTCTTTGGACCGCACACCCTTACTATTATATCTAACGACGAAAAGGAATGGCAGGAAACGACAATGGACGGATCGAAAAGCTAGCTAGGGGGGGGGAATGAAGGAGATACCATTGGTGGCCTTTCCCGACCTAAATGGCAAGAAACGACATTGTGACAACTGTATCGGGGAAACTGAAGAAAGGGATTATCCATGTGGCACAGCAAAATCTGATACGGCAAACAGACCCCATTGGCTTGATGGACTTTTTTATCGAGATCATCAAGTGGTGCGATGATCGTTTATGGTATTCTGCTTGTGACTCAAGGTGAAGGCATGGGAATGGTCACCTCTCTCTCTCTCTCTTTGAACGATAGTGATAGCTATAAGATAGTGGTAGTCGATAGGTTAGATAATAGCATTAGAGTAGCATTTGTTGTATAAAAGACATAAAGACATAAAGTCCAATGACTTTTTTTTTTACTCAGGGCGATCTGTTATAGTAAAGAAGCCGAACGAGGATGATATCAACAATGATCCATGTGTCACCACTTGTATTTATAGGTCTTACACCCACGTTT
>LT554264.1:31376-44716 GCA_900079185.1 Absidia glauca
TCACTTTAAGGAACATGGACCAATCAGATCCGTGGGTTTTGCCGTCGTTACATTTCCGAAAAAATGGAGTATCGCATCCCATCCAGCATGACCCCCGACGACACATCAAAAGATCAATCTATCAACTTTTTGGATCCAGGGGATGGGATCATCATGAGATGGATGTGTGTGTGTGAGTGGGGAGAAGAGGGGAAAAAGCTGTTCCTGACGTTCCTTTTTTTTTTCAAAGAACGCCACAGGACAGTGAATCACATCTTGCATGAATAACATCTTTCTTTTGATGATTTGATCAAGTGGATGAATCATTGTTCCTGATAAGAGACGGACAGGAAAGATTGCTAACAATGGGCGGGGTTTGAATTTGCATAGTGAGAAAACAAAGCTTCGTCCGAACTATCGGCCTTCGTTTTAGAGGGTGTGGGGGTGGAGTAAAGTTATGCCCGCAAAACCAGCTGTGATGATGAAGTTGAGATGGCTGATTGTTGATGTTAAAATGCGAATCACCGCTATCTGGTGAGTCAAAAAGTCAGCGAGACAGAATTCTGTGTAACTATGCAGTTGTACAGCACTTTTCTCTTTATGATGAGTAATTGAGGTCAGTGACGGGTTGTTTATCTTGATACATATAAAAAGCTCTTGGGTTTTCTGATCTGCTAGTTAGATTCTTTTTCCACCTTCTTCACCTTTACACTACTTGATCTGATCTTTGATGACAACAACAACGCATAGCAACCACCCTCTTTCTACTAGGCCCCGCAATCAATTCTCCACAAAGAAGGCTTTACGACTAGTTCTTGATGAGCCTGTCCTTTTTGTCGAAGATAAGCCCGCAATGGTTAGAGGCGAAGTCATTGTACACTTTTCTCATGACACAACCATACAAGGACCTATCGAATTGGCGTTTGAGGCAATCCAAACGTTTTATCCATGGTCAGGTATGTGTGCATATGGCGGAGTTTGAAATCCTCGACATAAAAGAATCAGGGGCAAATGTTTTGACGCAATTCTTTTCTTCCTCTCTCTTCTCTTTTTTTTCCATGTCACATAGAAATCATGGTGAATCGGTCTCTTGGGGGCCCTATTGAAAGCAAACTCCAAGTCATTGAGCTCTCCTTGTTACCCCCTAACACTCATGGGATCATGCCGGCTGGTGTCCATCGCTTTCCTTTTGAATTCCCAATCCCACCCTCTTTGCCGCCCACTCTCAAAATCACCAACAGAATCGCCATATACTTTCGTCTGACAGCAACTCTACGAAAGTCCTACGAAGGTACCTCCTTGGCTGATTGGGCAAGACGATCAATGACGAAGAAGAAGCTCTCCGATGTCTCTCATCTTCGACTTGTTAGAGCGATAGAGGCAACTCCACCACGACCCATGACACCACCATCAACACCCAGCAGCGACAGCTCCATCTTGGCGTCGTCGTCATCGTCTTCTATCAGCAGCGACAATCGTGTTGTTCCCTATCACCACGATCTTTGGTCACAATACAACAATCGCTTATCTTTGGATGAGCAACATGATCAGCTTGTGCATTCTATGGGCGGGCGAACCACCGACAACTATACACGACCTTTGGACGAAATGGACAAGGAAAAGGGTGTGCGATACAAGCTCTCTGTGGACCGAACGGCGGTGGCTTTGGGGACAAGCGTGGGTCTCGAAGTGGTGCTCCAACCGACAAGGGTCAGGACCAAGATTCGCTCCATCTATCTGGGTATCGAGGAAAAGCGCTCTTACAAGATGAATATTCCCGGCCGCCACTCTTCTGCACTCTCCGACTCTCCAGCTGAAACGAGGCGGCACACCGAATCGAACAAGATGAAACTCAAGTGGGCTTATGCTTATCCGATCCCTCCTGGTGAAAATGGGATGTCTTTGAACTGTTATGAGGCCATGAAGGACTTGCCGCTTGGTGAAGGTGTGGTTGGATCGACGGACAACAAGAAGAACATCACTCTTTTGGGGCAACAGTACTCTCATGATATCAACGATTGCAACATTTTACGACAATTGGATCAGCCATTTCATAGACGACGGCAACAACAGGACGACGAGGATGCAACAAATGGCACAGCAACATCAACAGCATCACCGTCACCATCACAAGACAAACGATATATAGCAGCTTCCATTCTCTCTGCCATCAGACCATCATCCTCAGCGGTACCATCGACAAGGCCAGAAAAGAAGACTCGGAAATCACCATCACTGCTGTCACCGTCATCACCTAATACAGGCCTAGTCGACCTCAAGTTACTGGATCATGCCATCGAGCTCGGTGAATACTTTGAAGGCCGCTTTGTCTTACCTGTGCCTCCTTGCGAAGGCATGCTGCATCCGTCTATGGACCACGACAGTATCAAGATTCAACATTGGCTCCGTATGGTGGTGATTTTGGAACAAGACGATGGCACCAAGTTTGAAATCAGTTTGGAGTCTCCTGTGCACATGTTGGACTGCCGCTTGGTGGCTGATGATGAACGACAAACAATCCTCCCGCCTCCCCCTAGTTACCATCTCGACGACGGTGACCGATCCATTCAATCATCAGTCTTTTGGGAACAACGCCAGCCGATCACCACTCTTGCGCAATGGGGGACCTGTCGCCGCCCCTGTCCTTGTCAGATCAGTCACTACAAAGCAACACGAGCGGTCGAGCGGAAACAAGCCAAGGCAAAGGATGGTGGCAGCAGCAGAAGCAATAGTCCTACGAATAGCAACCATGGTGACGATAATGGTGGTGGCAACAATAGCGACAACCGAGATGGCACCAGGGATCAGCAACACCAAGAACACCCGGTGGGCGCTGGCTTACAACCTGAATGGGGGCCTCCCCCTTTGTACACTGAATGAATCTGGTCCAATCAAACCATGCCCCCTTGCCCCCTCCTTTTACAATGATCCGTAGTAGAAAAACCTTCTTGTAGTCATCCCCTTATCCTATTTGCCTCCTATTCATTACACATTTTTCATTTATCATCCTTAGAATCATACCATGCCATAGTTTTACCTCTTCTCCTTCTTCTCTCCTTTTTTTCTCTGTTACCTACTGTTTATAAATAGATCTTACGATACCTCTCTATGTTTACATCATTCATCATGTATAGTGTTTAATAAAGCCTTCTTTTGTTACTAGTCAAATGTGATCGGATGAATGAATGGTTAGATGCATATATTGGAAATGGGCAATCATAGCCATAGGGGAAAAAGAAAAGTGGTCTCGGTCGATCCAGGACGCTAGGTGGCGATACAATGGTCTGGGCCAATGCACCTTGACTTTTTTTTTTAAAAAAAGATCGCCGTTTACCGAGTGTGCCTGGATTTCGACCCTCTCGAGCTGGCGAGTGAGAAATGTGTGTGTGAGCTTACTACGATCGGTCTAGGTCCTTCTATAGCCATTAGTATGCATCTCATTTGACTCTCCTTTTTTTCCTCTCTCTTGCTCGTCAAATCATAATCTTCTTTTGCCGTTCTCTCTCAAGTGGCAAAACCAACCCCATATCGGAGATCGAAATAGTGCGCAATCAGCATGAATTAACCAATTTCAAGGAAATAAGACCGAGAAGATCTTTGTTTCGCTCTGTGTTGCTCTCAAGGAGATATCAAGGAGTCGGGGGCGGGGGTAAGGGAGGGTGATTCAATCAAGAATTCTAACAATATTCAGAAATAGACAGGTTTCGTCACTTTTTTTTCCCTTTCAACCCTTCCCCTTTTTTCAAACGCCGCGAGATGACAGATCATCAGAGCCATTCCTCCTCCTACATTATCCAGTTCTCTCGACTTTGGACTCCTTATACTTTTATGTTTAATAGAAACCATATAGCTCAACCCCTTCCTTTCAAAGGTATATAAACCGAGTCCATCTCTCGTTCACTTTCTTTTCTTTTCATACAAACACACACATATTCTCTCTCACTTTTCCACTTGATCTTTATAATGGTTGCTTACAAATTCGTCTTGATGGCTTTGGGTCTTTTTGCCATGACCGCCTCCACCTCTGCCGGCGTGGTGTCTGCTCGCACCCACTTGACTCATGAACTCTCCAAGCGAGGTTGCAATGCTGATTGTGAAGGCGACTCATGTATCAATAAATGCAAGGCTTCTGGAGTCCAAAAAGATTTCATCGATGTTTGTAGAGATGGCACTTGCTACTGTGGTTTTGCTGCCTAGTAAATCAGGCTCTCTCTCTCCTTAGATAGTTGGACTCTCCTCCTCTTTTTCTCTCTCTCTTCCTGGGCTTTTTCTTTCTTTTCACATTCTTCTTATTCCCCTCCCTACCTTTCAATTGATATACAACTACATATATCTTCAAGACTTTTCTTTCTTTCCCCCTTTCAAAAATAAAGATTACATTGACACTATCCTTTGCTACAAAACATTAGTTTCAAACTCCGATGAGGAGAGGACAAAAGGGGGGATCGGGAAGAATTTTTCTTTTCCTTCTCTTTCTTTCGCTCCCCCCTCCCCCCACAATGTCCAAGATCCTTTCTGCAGTTTCCAAAGCCATTGGAACTCACAGTGGTCACTTCCATTGGTAAATGGTTAAACCTGTTGGCTCACTGCCATGAAACTAAACATCCCAATTCATGATTTGACTAGTGACGAAGCATTAGCAGTATGGATGCTCAAACAAACAGCCGCCTTTAACCAAGCCAAGTTGATCCGGACCCGCGATCCAGCAAGGCTGGCCGAATGCTCTGTGGTGGTCGATGTAGGAGGTGTGTACGATCCTACGAAACACAAGTATGATCATCATCAAGTAAACCCCCCTTCCCATCACACACATCACAATGGCCCTAACCCTCCTTTTTTCTTCGCATAGCGGGGATTCGCAGAAACATTTGACGCTCAACATCACACAAAGTTAAGCTCAGCAGGACTGGTATACAAGTAAGCAAAAAGCAACAATGGAAAAAGGAGAAACTGATTGCTGTTATCTGAGTAGACATTTTGGCCGTGAAGTGATCCGCCGCCTTGTCGGGGCTGACACCAAGCATCTCGACACCATCTATAACAAGACATACAACGTAAGCAAAACAGGACAATTCTTTCAAAAACGAGGACTCATAGACAGATTGTAGGGATTTATCGAATCGTTGGATGCCCATGATAACGGGATCAGTGCCTACCCCAGCAACCTGACTCCACTCTTCAAACAAACCCCGACCCACCTCCCTGCCCGTGTGGCTCAAAAGAATCCTGCTTGGAACGAAACATTCAGCGACACCGAAATCGATGCAAGTTGTCACAAAGATCTCTCTCCTCAACAAATTCTCCACTCACATCCCCCCCCTCCTTTTTTTATGGTTGCATGAAAACAGGCCCGATTTGTCGAAGCGTCCGATATGGCAGGCGGCGAATTGGCTCAGTATATCCATACCTTGGTATCGTCATGGCTACCCGCCCGCACCCTAGTTGTTGAAGCGCTGGCTCGGCGACATCAAGTCCATCCTTCTGGCCGGGTGATTGCTCTGGACCGCAACTGCCCTTGGAAAGAACACTTGATGGAGCTGGAAAACGAACACAACACTTCCATCCTGTATGTCTTGTATCCTGAATCATCATCCTCTGGGAACTGGCGTATCCAATGTGTGCCTACTCGACCTGAAGGGTTTGAAAATAGAAAAGGATTACCTGAAGCGTAAGTGGACACACACTCAACTGGGGACTGTGGACTAATCCCCCCCCTTTTTTTTTGATCTCTAGGTGGCGGGGTTTCCAGGATCAAGAACTTTGCCGGATCTCAACCATTGATGATTGTATCTTTGTACATGCTGGAGGGTAAGATCCAGCAAAGAAATTGAGGAATGGGGACCTGAACTTTATTCTTTTTGCACAGATTCATCGGTGGGAACAAGACTCGGCATGGTGTTTATGAAATGGCCCGGCTTGCCTTGGATGCATAGTGATTAGTCAGTTTACAGTTGCTACTTTAGATTAGTGATACCTTCCTTTTTGCTGAATCATATATAAAAAAAAAGGTGTGTTTGTGGTTTTATATCATGTATGTAATGCATTGAAAGAGAACGGAGGTGTGGTCTGATTTGGGCATTCATGCTGGAATCGATTCCCAAATGGGAAACCCGCTTAAATGTTGATGCTCTAGAGCGGAGTTGAATTGTCGATGCGATCTAAGCCAATTACCGTAAAAGAGAAAGATCGCTGGGGGTTTTCTTTTTTGCATCATGTTTCTTGCATTGTCTTGGCTCCTTTGTCATCCATTAGTTCTTTCCGGTAATGGTGCATAAAAATTTGCCATAGTTGGGGTTGCATTACATTCGGTCCTTTGTCTATTTTAGTCCCGTCCTGGTCCCCCCCCCTCCATGTGTCATTGACATTGTCGAATTGTCTGATCTGTTTGGGACTCACGCGGGAATAGTGAATTTGAAACCCGAGTAGTGGGGATCTTTCTTTTTTCAGGACTCTATCAAAAAAATGACGACAGTGAATGATCCGGCGCTTGAAACCGCTAATGGGAAGAAGTGTCTGGCTACCAATGGCCCTTGGCGGAGTTGAAAACCATCCAAAATTGTCTACAATGGATCATCCGGGTTTATAAATCTTCTATTTTTCCATTTTCTCTTTTTCTTTCCTTTCCTTTTCGCTTCCACTTATAAATCCTTCTACTTTTACATTTACCTTTTCTTTTCTTTTCTCTTTTGCTTACCCTCCTAGATTACTTTACACATGTTATCATATCCTTATTCCTTTCCACAACACCACCAACAGCAACAGCAAGATTACTCATCATCACCACCGCAGTCAGGTCCAGCAGGTCAAGTAGCTTCATCCACGGGGCTATTGACAAGCTCGTTTGATCCTGGGTTTCTAGACGATTTGGCCTTTTTGGATGCTCGGGACCCATTATCTTCTTCTCTTCCATTGAATGACCACGGTGGTTGGTTTCCTTTTTCAGCCGAACCTTTTGATGGTTTGACAGGAATGAACTTTGATGATCCTTCTTTTTGCCACTCAAGTGTAATGCCAACCATCAATGAACTAAATGTCTCATCATCCACCTCTGTAAGTGAATTGCATCCCTATTTCGCCTATTTGCTCACCTTGCCTTCCCTACAGATGCCACTACCGCTGTTGTCACAATCCTTCTCACCAGAACCGACGTTTTTATCACCTGAATACCAGCAATCCCAACCGCAGCCACCTCAGCAACCCTCTCACAAGCCGACAACATCACAGAGTCGGTTACAAGCTCCTTCTTATAGGGGACATCGCCGTCGACGATCGTCATCTGTGCCGTCGCTCTTCCATAGCGTCAAGAAACGAATGGTCCAGACTTCCATAGTTCCCCCTGGTGGAACCATTAACAGCAACTTAGATCAAGAACGGCCTTACTCAGCACAGCCAACCACGATGATAGCAGGGTCCGTGCCACCTGTCCCTACTCACCAGCATCAACCACTCTACTATGTACCCCCCGCACAGAATACCAAGCCCTTGGCCATCCAAATCCAACGTAATCCAGCCTCGCACCGCCGCCCCTCTTCCACCATCGAACTGAATCAAGACCAACTAGACGAAAAGCTCCTTCAAGTCAACTTTAATGATGTTACAGTGGCCGAGCTGAAGGATTACTTACGGGAACGAAATTTATCCGTAGCTGGTAGAAAAGCCGAACTGACGCAGCGACTCTACAATGAACGACAGCAAGTCCATGCACGACGACAAGGGAACAAACCATCCGTGCAAGACACACCCATCATCACATCTCCGATAGCCCCCTCACCGACGCCCACCACCACATCATTAAGCGCATCGCCTCCTTCCTCCGTCTTTTCCTCGTCGTCTTTGGCCGACGCTTCTTCACCGAGACCGATCCAGCAACTGACACATCGGCTTCATCACATGGATATCCAACCCTCCAGCCCTTACCACCAGCAAACTCCTCATCCTTCGCTAATGGCCCCCTTCAAACTCTCCCTGCCAACTTCTCCTGTGGTGCAGCAAACGAACTGGGAAGACGATGGTACCATGCCTTTGTTTTATCAATTCTAGTGTAGTCATTCTTGTAATAAAGTATAATCTTTTGTATGATACAATTGTCCGTTTGTAGGGGCGGTGGTGTACTTTTAAGGGAATCTTTCTTTATCGAGGTCATTGGTTCGCCCGAAAAAGCGGCGGCGTTTGAAATCAACAGAGTCATCGAGGCTGGCAAACCCGGTTTTTCTTGGCGCTGGAGAAACAGAATCTTTCTCAAAGGGCACTCGAAAAAAAAAAGAATGAGTGTCTTACAAATGGGAAGCTTGCTTTTTTTCTTCAAACCGAGGGATTCATGTACTTGCTGATATACGCCGCTTATTACTAAGCGGGATAAACTTCACTTTTTGTCTTACTGAAGAAGCACTTTCCTGCAAAAGCAACATTTGAACCTCCGATAGCTGCGCAAAACATGAGGTAATTGACTTGGCACACCCGGTGATTTGAAGCTTCCACCAGATTTCAAACGCCGCCCTGGCTACAAGAGTTGCTTTTCCGTCAATCCTATTCTTTGCGTCTTCTTTGCTTCTTCATCACTTTTTTTTTTCTAACGACATTGGCACCACACCATGAATGACTCGCTCGCTACACAATGACCTTGAATGACGAACACAGGATAACTCTCTCCTTCTCTCCATCTTGTCCATTTTCCACTTACCTTGACTAACACCAACATCTCTCACCATTACTCTTCTTTTTCTCAGCAGATCGACTGGGATGGCAAGGGATATAGGCTCTCTGGCAGCAGGACTGGACGGACATGTGGCTAGATTAGGAACTGGACGCAATGGATTACGAAAAACATGGGAAACCCTCACAATTCTTTTCAAGTGCACTCTTCCATTGTAGATTCTGTACCCATTGCATTATCAAAGCGCACTATTCATCAGCTCAATTACTTGGGCCACTGGCATGGACACTGTTGGCACCTCTCTTCCATACCGTAGCTCATAACACTAGATTAGTCTTTCCTTGGCAAGTTTTGTACAGTACATGGCTTGCACCCCCCTTCCACTTGGACATTTAACTTCATCATAGTCTCAATCAGTCAATAAAACATACTTGGATCTATTCACATGACGTTACTCTTTAGAATAGGTGCTTTGTCGTTTTGAAAACTCTGGTATGTACCGGTGCAAATTACAGGGGGGTTCTCCGCGCAGAGGCAACGCCTTTATCGGCGTTTGAAAATATAGACTTTTTTTTTTTGGAAATTTTCGGTTTGCCAGGCAGAAATGGTCTTACTCTCCTCATTGGGTTGATCGACAAGGTATTCTTTTCTGTTGGTATCAGATCCACCAAAAAGGGGCACATCGATTGCGCTCAGGAACACGATCCTGCCCACGCACTCCTTCAACAATGTGTGCCTGTGCACTCTAAATTTCAAACCCCGATTTGGCTACAAGAACTTTTTTTATGTCCGTTCTGTATTTTTGCTCCTTCTTCCCCTCGTCATCACTTTTTTACCGCATTGTCATTCTTTTTTACTCCACGACGACAAACAAACGAACGGACGAGCAAACGAACGACCGAACGGTAACTCTCCCCTTCTCACGTCATGTTCATCTTTTGCTTACCATTACTAACTTTTTGCCTTTTGCATCATTCCTCGTTCTTTTGACGCTAGATAAGCTACGACGATGACGACGACGATAGAGACGACGACGATGCTAATGCCGACTTCACCACTGCTTCATGTCGCCCAAAAAGGCTCTTTTTAAAATTTTCAAATGTAAAAAACTAGGGGAAACCCTTGAATTTTTTTTTCTTCTGCACTCATCTTGTCCATAGTAGATTCCCTAGCCACTGTACCGATAAAGTGCACTATCCCTTGACCCATTTGCAGCGCCTACTACTACTGATACTCTCAATAACGCTGGTCTACTCTCCTTCTCTCTTTTCCTTAGCTCATTACACTAGATTAGTCACTCCATGGCAAGGCCTGTATTCACTGCTACCCACTAGGACATGTAGCTTAAGCATAATCTCATTCTGTCAATAATAAATCTACTTGAACCCATCTCCATGACTCTGGTTTTTTGCATAAGCTCCAGTGATCTTAGAGACTTTGAAATGTAGCGGTACAAATGTCTTACTATGGATGGGATAGGATATGATGGATCAATGGGTGGGCGACACTACAGGGCATACTGGGGACTCAACCATTGAATAGCTGTGGTTATTTGGGTTGAACACCTAAATAAATGAATCCATAACCTCCATAGCCATTTACATTATAGACCAAACTGCAGATGGGTAGCTCATCATTGACAATTCCCAAAACATTATTGATTTACTGGTTGGAATAAAAAGTCTTTCGGAAAATGTACAAGTAGGATTTATTGATGCAATAGGGTAAAGGGGGCTATGGTACAGACTATGTGTGAGACAAAGCTAATGTCTAATGGCAGTAAGCTATCGTAATGAGATGGACTAAGCTGCTACAAACCAAGCAAATGGAGATGGACAAAGACGGGCAAGCTGTGTAAAAGTATCAGTGATAGTAGCGGAAGGGCATGGGCCAAGAAATAGTGCTCTCCAAAAGTGCAATGACCAGAGAATCTACAATGGAAAAGTGAGTGCACCTGAAAACAATTGCGAGAGTTTCCCCAAAACCACATGATCATCCAGTCCTGCTGCCAGAGGGTCTATACCCGTTGCCGTCCCAATAGATCTGCTAAGAAAAAGAAGAGTAATGTTTATTGAATATGTTCATGTTAGTCAAGGTAAGAGGAAGAAGGACAAGATGGTGAGAGGAAGAGTTACCCTGCGTTCGTCGTTCGTGATGTGGCGCCAGTGTCGATGGAAGGAAAAAAAAGTGATGAAGAAGGAAGGAAGAAGCAAAGAAAGGAGAGGGGAAGAATCTATGCTTATAGCGCCCGATCGGAGTTTGAATATCATCCATGAGGCCCTGCTTTTATCAAATCCATGGGCAATCCCAAGCATAAAAGTATATTGATACGGAGAAGACTTTATTTGACTATATACAAGGACTTGACAGAGCTAATGATGTTCTGTAAAGGGGTAAGCATGGGTGAAGATGGTTGAATCTAATGAGGATTAAAAAAAAAAAGTCTATCATGTCGCCCAGCTATGAGGAGGGAGGAGGAGGAGGATCACCTGCAGAGAGAAAACACTGATAAGTATGTCATGAGATCGACTGATCCCACCCTTGCTTACCTAAAGTTGGCCAATCAGGTAGGTATCTTCGATCAACAAGAGGCCACACTTGATTTGCATCGTATAGTTCTATGAATTGCTGATCCATCGACCTTGACTTGGGATGCGAGAATCTCCGATATTCGTCAAAGATGGATGTATGACTCCAATGTTGAGCCTTCCGTAAACAACCAATCAGACAGCCCGTTCTATGCTATGTGATATAGTGTTTGTTAGTACGGGGGACTAATACGACAGAGCCATGCTTTTCTTACGTACCTTTCCCTTGTTGCAGTGAATAAGGATAGGGTGATTCCTTTTATCTATCGACATATAAACATGAGGCAATGCGGATTAGTTATCTATTAGTAAGGGGGAGGGGCATTTGTCTTTACCTAAGATGGCAGCCAGTGCTGCGCTGATCTTGTCTTCTGGAACTACAATAGAAAGAAAACCATCCGTTAAGTGAGTGTTAGTTCCCTTATCTGTTGAGGTAATAATAACCCATCATGTTGTTGCTTTCGTTTCATATTACTTTGGACAAAAGGCTCCTTTATGAGACAAAGGCCAAAAAGGAAGTGTCATCAGTTTTACCAGTATATCGTTTCACAAAGATGTGCTGCCAAAACTTTACCTTGTTACCAGCGATTCCAAACTGCAGAAACTGAATGCCTTGTTCGTCGAGGAACTTCATGTTTTGTTCAGGATAGTCTTCGAGGATCAACGTTCTAGTAAAAGAGTTCAAACGATTGATGAGTGAGTACATTGTCAACCTACAAGGGCTTCTTTTAAACTTACAATACACTTTTCAGTTTTAGCTTTTCCAAGAAACGAAAGTGTTTCTTTTTCGGAAAAGAGCTTCGGTAGACATGCTGACACACCATGTTGAAGTTTTCTGGCGGAATGAGGGCTTCTTGGAAGAGATCGGTGTCGTCTTGTTGGCCTATGAAGTCGTCCATGAGCGACCAATTAGGTTCTGATAGCAGTGTAGTGGGTGACAAGATGGGGTTTTCATGTTGCTGATTGGCTTGTTGATCGGATGTATCCTTTTTTTCCATCAAGGATAAAGAGGGTAAAAAGACAAATGTCAAGTAAGATTGAAAAGGATGAGAAGAAGAGGTGGAGGTGACAAAAAACATCCTCCATCCATCCTCCCAAAAGTCGGGAATTAGATTTTGAAACCCCGCTTATAAAGGATAAATTTGGATTTGTAAAGCCAAGGCCGTCTCTTCTTTCTCTTTCTTCCTTCTCCCGTTTCTTATTCCCACTCATTCAGCTCGTTTGCCAAGACATTTGCCTCTATACACCTGCTCGCCTTTCAATACAATGTCAAGATACCAACAAGTAAGTCATTGATAAGAACAGCCTTGTAGCTGTAACTAACTTCTTCCTATTGCGTAGGTTCGTACCACAGGCGACGACGACGACCATGAACAACCGATATCAGGATATCCACCCTACAATTCCCATAACAGTGACATGCCAACAGCTGTACCTGAATACAATCATCAAACCATTACCTTTACAACTAACACTTCCACCACCGCCACCGCTCGACACCAGCAGCAAACTGATTTGGAAGATACCTTCGGTGAAAGCTTTGATGAAGACGACGACAACCACCACGACTTTAACAGTAATACACATCAGGCCGAATCCCAGAGACTTATCAACCCGTCGATCCATAATGAAAATCGGCCCATTCTTTCCTCACAGCAACGAACACAACACCCCGCTGTCTTACCTGTCAGGATGACCAACGATGGCGTATTCGCTAACATGTCAGCTAAACCAGAAAGTGAAGCTGCCAAATTAGATGAAACTCCCCCAGTAAGTCTTTGGTGAAGACTGTGACGATCTGACTCACACTGATTTACTCTCTATCTACCCATCTAGGCTTATGATATAGCAGTTGCCGATTCTACTCCTCCCTATTGGCAAACCACAGTGATAGCTCCGCTAGGCATGGGTGATATGATCCTTGTAGAAGGGTTACCAGTAGGTTCTATATTAGGCTTTGCCTGGAATCTCTTAGGTACACAAAAGAACTCCACACCCTTTGCCCCACTTACACTCATTCTGCTTTCCCTCATAGTGTCGGCCAGCTTTCAGTATGTTGGTTTCATGTTGACCTATCTACTTCACACATCACATGCTGCCAAGGTAAAAAAAAAAAAAAA
>LT554264.1:45632-56763 GCA_900079185.1 Absidia glauca
GGGAGAAGATCCAACTGATGTTGCGAGACATGCATGTTCTCAAGAGCATAGATTACAGAACTTTTGAAGTGCATGATGGCAACCAGAGCTCCCCAGTAGGCGAATGTTTCAAACTGCGCCAATCGGGGTTTTAAGCTGGGCGGGTCTTTGCAGTCACTTTTTTTTTTTATTTTGCTGGCTTGATTTGCTTGTTCCTCCTTTCTTTGCTTCTTTCTTTACTTGTATTCTCTTTTACTTTCCCCTCCCTCTCCTCATTATTCACTAAAGCCATGAGTGATAAACTTACCCGTATCGCCATTGTCAGTGCTGACAAGTGTAAACCTAAAAAGTGTCGGCAAGAATGGTATGAAAGCTCTCTCCCCAATGAAGGAATTAATCGGCACTAACTTGTCTAATCTCTCTCTCTTTCTTTGCATACATTAGTAAAAAGTCTTGTCCTGTGAATCGTATGGGTAAGTTTGTAATGACCAAAGAAAGCTTTAATGTTGACGAAACTAATCATGCTTGTTTTCATGTACTACCTAGGCAAGTTCTGTATCGAAGTGGAAGGCACCAGCAAGATCTCTTACATCTCTGAATCCCTCTGTATTGGTTGTGGTATCTGCGCCAAGAAGTGTCCCTTTGGAGCTATCCATATTATCAATTTGCCCACTAATCTTGAATCCGAAGTGACCCATCGTTACTCTGCAAACTCCTTCAAGCTGCATCGTTTGCCTGTCCCTCGTCCTGGTCAAGTGCTCGGTTTGGTCGGAACTAACGGTATTGGCAAGTCCACTGCTCTGAAGATCTTGTCCGGCAAAATGAAACCCAACTTGGGCAAGTTTGACAATCCTCCTGATTGGGAAGATTTGCTTAAATACTTCCGTGGCTCTGAACTTCAAAACTACTTTACTAGAATCTTGGAAGATCATTTGAAGGTAATAATCAGGAGGGACGGAATGAGAGGGACGGATTGCATACTGACATACCTTTATCTGATGTATAGGCTATCACCAAGCCCCAATATGTGGATCATATCCCCAAGGTTGTGAACGGTCGTGTGGGCGGTCTTCTCGAAGATAAATTGGAACGGGACAACTTTGACTACATCGTGGACTCTCTAGGTAGGACGGAAAGGAAATGACAGCAGTGGAAAATCAATGGATAGCGGGACACGGGATAACAAAGATGGACAGGATAGCTCACCCATAGATGCTTCTTCATTAGATCTTCGTGATGTCTTGCAGCGTGAAGTGGGCCAACTCTCTGGTGGTGAATTGCAACGTTTCGCTATTGGTGTGGTTGCTGTCCAAAAGGCTAACGTGTACATGTTCGACGAACCTTCCTCTTACCTTGATGTCAAGCAACGTTTGAATGCTGCTCGTGTCATCCGATCCTTGATTGCTTCTGATACGTAAGTCATCCAAACCCATCTGTTTGTATTTCATGCGTACGATTAACTCATATTCTCTTTATTATGGGCAACAGGTATATCATCGTCGTGGAACACGATTTGTCTGTCTTGGATTACCTCTCTGATTATATCTGTATTCTGTATGGTATGCCTTCTGCATATGGTGTTGTCACTCTCCCAGCATCCGTCCGTGATGGTAAGTTCCTGCCTTTGTATGTACCGGATGATGTCCAGTTGAGAGCTAACATCTGTCTATCAAAATGAATAGGTATCAACATCTTCTTGGATGGTAACATTCGTACCGAAAACTTGCGTTTCCGTGAAGAATCTTTGACCTTCAAGATCGGTGAAGTGGCTGAAGAAGAAACTGTGGCCAAGCACCGCAACTACACCTACCCTGCTATGACAAAGACTATGGGCGACTTCAAACTGGATGTCAAGGCTGGTGAATTCACTGACTCCGAAATCGTTGTTATGCTGGGTCAAAACGGTACCGGGAAGACAACCTTCATTAGACTTTTGGGTAAGTGGAGAATTTCTGTGGTGTGTGAAACTGGACTTGCAACCACTAACACTTTTTACCTGACTCTCAGCTGGTCTCCTCAAACCCGATGGCGACAACCAAGTTCCCGAACTCAATGTCTCGTATAAACCTCAAAAGATCTCGCCTAAATTCAAGGGTACCGTGCGTATGCTCTTCATCCAAAAGATCAAGGCCGCCTTCTTAAATCCTCAATTCAACACTGATGTCATGAAGCCCCTCAACATTGACAACATCATCGATCAAGAAGTAACCCATTTGTCCGGTGGTGAATTGCAACGTGTGGCCATCGTCCTCGCTTTGGGTAAACCCGCTGACATCTACTTGATCGACGAACCTTCTGCCTACCTGGATTCCGAACAACGTATCATTGCCGCCAAGGTCATCAAGCGCTTCATTGTCCATTTCAAGCGTACCGCCTTCATTGTGGAGCATGATTTCATCATGGCTACCTACTTGGCTGATCGTGTCGTTGTCTACGATGGTACTCCTTCCGTGCACGCTATCGCTAACTCGCCTCAATCCCTCTTGACTGGTATGAACAAGTTCTTGGCATCTCTCGAAATCACCTTCCGACGTGATCCCACCAACTACCGACCTCGTATCAACAAAATGGGCTCCCAATTGGATCAAGAACAAAAGTTGAGCGGCAACTACTTCTTCTTGGATAATTAGATTAGACTGCTAGTGATATCATTCCCCATCGTCCCCTTCTTACGCATACAAATATACTACTTTCTCTTTACTCTTCCCCTCCTCCTTTTTGTTTGACATAATCATTTACATTACTCATCCCTCATTCAAACCCTTATTGTTTTATCCACCCGCCACAAACAGGTAGTTGCATTGTAGACCTTCCCCTCCCTCATAACACACATAAAGGTACCACAATTATCAAATAAAAGCCGCTACTCTTTAATTTGTTGTACACAAACACGCATACCTTTTACATTATGCGAAGCTTCACCCCTAAACTCTCATAGACCCAGTATGAATCTGTCAAACCGCCGCTGAAGTTGTGTGATTGGTGTATTCTGAATTTTGCGGACAAAAATAATTTTTCGTTGATCAGTTTGAAGAAAGGACAGACCTTGGAAAACGTTTTACCTTTTTTGGAGCTCATTTTTCTTGTGAACGGGTTGGACAACCCAACTTCAAATTTGACTCAGACTCAGAAGTACGTTTTATCTATCATCTGATACCAAGAAAGTTTGATTTCCTTGGATAGTTTGCTGCTTTAGGTACCACTCCCATCAGTCGCTTTTGAAGGGCTTCTCGTAGCGTTCCCGGTCACATACAACATAAAAATGTTTGTTTCTGGGTATCAGTCAATACATATGCATTGCATCGTGATGCCTGTGAAATTTGGCAGTGGGTTCTCCATCTCGTTTCTGAGAACTAGGCAACTCTTTACAAAAAAAGGGGGTCAAACGATCACAATTTCAAAGAGTTTAAATTTTTTGATTTGCAAACGCCGCCATATGGAGAAAGGACAGTCCTTGAAAAGGGGAATGCTACAGACAGAACCACCGGGAGAGAACCAACCTGAGTATGCTGAATTCTGCGGATAATAAGGACTGATATGGCGTGGGACTCTCTGAGTCTACTTGAGTCCTGGGCATAGCCGGGACTCGATTCGAAATGAAGATAAAACCGCCCCGCCAGGCACAGGAATGGTCTTACTCTTCTAATCGGGAATCGATCGGCAAGGCCCTCTCTTCTCCTGGTATCAGGTCCAACAAAAAGACACATATCAATTGCGGCTCATCAGCTCGTATGGCGGGTAACGTGTGTGCGAACGTGGATCAAATACGACGCCAAGGCCGATGGAACAACACAACGATAAACGGCGCATATCTCACCAACCTTCCAAGAGAATTGGTACGATCAATGACAGGCTTTTCCACATATGGTCGATCCTTTTATCTTGCACGTTGCCGCCCGTAACCCACCTACCAGCCTCTGCAAGAAGCTGTTCCCGGCGATCGGCGAATGACATGACCGACTGACAGAGAAAGAGCTCAGTCCTGGCGATCCTATTCAACCTACCGTCGCTGAAAATGCATTTGCACAGGTGATCGTGATGTTCAGGAAGACTTTTATACAAGGCTCGGTGCTCATGATGGAACTCCACCCCTGCTATCCCATTTGGCAACATTCAATCTTCTCTGATCCAGCCTATTTGTCATGCAAAAGTCAAGTCCACATCATAGCATGAGAATGTAGTAGCATGCTCGCTCTGATATATTAGGGATATGCTGCAAATTGAAGCTCAGGAACACGATCCTGCCCACACACTCCTCCAACAATGTGTGCCTATGCACTCTAGATTTCAAACCCCGATTGGTTATAAGTTTACTTTTTTTTGCCCGTTTTGTAATTTTGCTCCTTCTTCCCCTCGTCATTACTGTTTTTGCCTCCATTGTCATTCTCTTTACTCCACGACGTCAAACGAACGAACGAACGAACGAACGAGCAAACGAACGAACGAACGGTAACTCTCCTCTTCTCACGTCCTGTTCATCTTTTGCTTACCATTACTAACTTTTTGCCTTTTGCATCGTTCCTCTTTCTTTTGACACTAGATCGGCTACGACGATGACGACGACAATAGGGACGACGACGATGCTAATGACGACTCCACCACTGCTTCATGTCGCCCAAAAAGGCTCTTTTTAAAATTTTCAAATGTAAAAAACATGGGGAAACCCTCGCAATTTTTTTTTTAGGTGCACTCCCATTCCAATGTAGAATCTCGTAGTCCTTTGCATTGCTGAAGAGCACTACTTTTTTGCTCACTCAATTGGGCCACTGGCATGGATACTTTTGGCACCACTGATCAAGTCTCTCTCCTTCTTCATTTAGTTGGTCATTACACTAGCTTAGTCTACCATGTACATACCCTTCTATTACTCACCTCTATAGTCTAGTTAAAGCTTCATAAAATACATCAAGTAAACAGTTTTATTCGATAACGATATGTCTTTAAGAGTGGGCGGGGAGGGTGTGGGTGCGGGCGCTTGTTGATTAAAGTATTGGGGGATCAAAAAGTACACTACATAATATCATCTATGGTAACTATGCTCTATCTATATCCCCAAGTCGTGATCGGTTGCTTAATGCAGCACATATGGGCCGAGTTTGTTGGTATCAAGGATACGTTGGGGGACATGTTGTTAAGGGATGAGAAAGACTTGCATCGGGGGCTCCGTTTTTCTAATCCAGAGACGTCAATTCGTAGGTGCCGGGTAACCCACTGTCAATGTTGACCCAAGTAATCACCAATGATGACAGCGTTTCAGGGGGCGGACGTTTGTTGTTGATTCCATCAACTGTTAACAAAAGAGATAGATGCTTACTGCACACTGGTAGTGGTACTACAATAAAGATAAAAAATCAGAGACAGATGAATGACAAAGTAGTGAGTTACGATAAGTTCCTGAGATTCGTAGCACGGCAGGTGTCAGAACGTGCAGGAATGAAGGTAGCATCAACAACCTATGACACAACAATGATATCATCCAAGTGAGAATATGTTAACTAAACCGCATACCCCAGCTGAGCGACCTAAGAGCTCATATAACGGCGATGCATCATCCCTTCATAAGTCAAACCTGAATCAAGATGAGGATGGGTAGGATAGAAAAGAGGAAGAGAAGCGGAGCATGTGGTTCAGAATGACAAAGGGAGAAAAGGAGAGTTTTAAACTCCGACGACGCAATTTGAAAACTCTAAACTGAGAATCCACTTTTTTCTCAACATTTCTCTTTCTCTTCCTTCTTCACTCATTCCATGACGGATATTCTGTTACATATAAGGTGGACCGAGGGGCCTGATCTGTCTTTCTCTATATCCCCCTCCTTGGATACTCCGGCCATACTGAAAGACTTGGTAAGTACTCACTGGCCAAGCTAATGACACACTGTAACTAAACAAGGTTGAAACGGTTAAACTAGATCCATCAGGCGACCCCACACACATTCACCAAGAAACTACGACTTATTTACAATGGAAAGATCCTGGACGATGACACAAAGCCCCTGGGCGACTATGGGATCCGATCGACTGGTGCCTTTGTGCATTGTATGGTATCCGACTATGTACAGCCTGACCCGCCCAAGGTAACAATGAAGAGTGCACACTTTTTGACGCAAAGCGAATTAACCTGTTGAACTAGAATACGAAGAACAAGCCTAGCAGGACAGGAGGATTCGACCGTTTGCTGAACTCTGGCTTCAATCAAGAGGAAATCCGCAGTATCCGAACACAGTTCCATAGGATGCGTGAAACACCTTATGATGGTCAAGGTAATACAATAGTAGGCTGTCTTGCATTATGTGGATCGAGATTGACTTGGT
Source organism: Absidia glauca (assembly GCA_900079185.1). Classification (NCBI taxonomy): domain Eukaryota; kingdom Fungi; phylum Mucoromycota; class Mucoromycetes; order Mucorales; family Cunninghamellaceae; genus Absidia; species Absidia glauca. The sequence continues at coordinate 51,925 of LT554264.1, forward strand.
TTTGACGTTTTTCTTAGAACCAACGGAACAACTGCAGCAGCTGGAAGAGCAATGGATGGATCAAACGGGTGAATTATTGCCCGAAGGAAGTAAGTTGCCATGTTTGTATGCTTTCAGTGACTCAATCTCTTTATACGGATCTAGCCGCTCAAGGAACGTACCAAGAAATGATGTGGGGCTTGATGCTTGGATTCTTCTTGGGGATCCTTTGTGTATTCTGGGTTCGAGAATCGGTGTTTACTCGGCGGCATCAACTGGGGATTCTTGCCGGTATGTTTCTCAACGTCTCTTTTGGCTATATGCATGTTTGTCACTAGAAGCGAATCACACACACACACACTCTCTCTTTCTTGCATATTCCCTTCCTTATACCTATCTTCTCACCCTCTTTTATTACCGTACTGTACAGCCAGCATATCGACTCTCCCTCCTCTTAGCCCCATGGAAATAAATTTGGAACTCCGCCTAAACTTTCTCACATTTATACCATTCTCACTTTATTTTCTCTCTTCCCCCCTCTTCCCCACCTTTTTCTTCACACACACTCACACACATGCCATGAAACGAATCCTCAACAGATATGCCTCATCTTCCACATGCAGATCAACCGTTTATACACCACCAAGGACAAGTGTCAACCGACCGTCATCATTACTTCCATCACTGTCCACTCAACAACAACGACTCTACACAACAATACCCACCGCAACCCATATAACGAAAAATAGATCTTCCACTATCACAACAAACACAAAACCTGTCACTCATGCTGAAGTAACACCTCCTTTGAATGGAATCACAGTGAATGGATACAAGAAGGTAATAAGTTTCGTTAACAGGAACCTCCCTCCATGCTAACCCTCCCCCTTTTCTTTTTTTTTGTTTCTACTAGACCTTCGACAAACTACTGGTAGCGAATCGTGGAGAAATAGCCTGCCGAATCATCAAGACTGCCAAAAAGATGGGTATTCGAACGGTAGCGGTGTACTCTGATCTCGACGCAACGGCCGTGCATGTCCAACTTGCCGATGAATCGGTGCGTCTAGGCACCTCTGACAGCAGCGAACCTTCGGCGACGTATCTCTCTATCGACGGCATTATCCAGGCGGCGCAATCGACGGGGTGTGATGCGGTGCATCCTGGCTATGGCTTCCTCAGCGAAAACCCTCAGTTTGTGCAAGCACTGGACGCAGCGTCCATCCGATTTGTGGGGCCGTCGGCGTGGGCATTGGCGGCGATGGGCGACAAGATCCAAAGCAAGAACCTCGCGCAGGCCAGCGGTGTGAATGTGATCCCCGGGTATCATGGACAAATCAAGTCTTTGGCGCAGGCTCTCGAGGTGGCGCACTCCATTGGGTATCCTGTGATGATCAAGGCTAGTGCGGGCGGTGGTGGCAAAGGCATGCGGATTGCTTGGACGGACCAACAATTACGGGAAGGACTGGTGCTGGCTCGACAAGAAAGCCAGTTTGCATTTGGTGACGATCGGTTGTTGATTGAAAAGTATATCGACCAGCCGCGACACATTGAAATCCAGGTGCTCGGCGATCATCATGGCCATGTGGTGTACTTGCCCGAACGTGAATGCTCCATCCAACGGCGGAATCAAAAGGTCATTGAAGAATCCCCAAGCACACATCTCGATCAGGCGACTCGGCAAGCCATGGGCGAACAGGCGGTCTTGTTGGCGAAACATGTGGGCTATAGCTCGGCGGGTACTGTGGAGTTCTTGGTCGATCGGCAACGCAACTTTTACTTTTTGGAAATGAACACTCGCTTGCAGGTGGAACATCCTATTACTGAATATGTCACAGGGCTGGATCTGGTGGAACAAATGCTTTACTCGGCGGCTGGCTATCCTTTGACTTTACAACAATCAGAGGTGCAGATCAACGGGTGGGCGGTCGAGGCTCGAGTTTATGCGGAGGATCCTGGAAACTACTTGCCTTCGGTGGGACGCTTGCTGACCTATCAAGAACCTTGGACGAACAATGATCTATCACAACAGCAAGAGCAACAGCAGCAACAAAGACGATGTGATTCTGGGTTTATGGAAGGATCGACCATCCATGTGGAATACGACCCTTTGATCTGTAAATTGGTGACGCATGGCAAAGATCGACAAGACGCTTTGGATACGATGGTGCAGGCGCTGGATGAATATGTCATCAAAGGTGTTACTCATAATATCCCTCTCCTACGTGGCGTGGTGGCTCATTCTCGATTTCAAAAAGGCGACATCTCGACTCATTTCTTGGCTGAAGAATACCCAAATGGCTTCCGATCTTCCTTGCTGGCTTCTCAAGATATGGATCGCTTGGCCGCCATTGTCTGTGGCATGTGGATCAAGAAGGAAATCAGTCGCGGACCATCGTCTTTTGCTCAGGGCGATTCATGGTGGGTGCATTTGACCGACGAACAGAATGATCAGTTGACTGAAATCAAGGTGGATATGGCTTGTTTGGGGCAAGATCGATTCCAGGCAAGTAGAAAGAAAGGATGTACATGAATTGATAGGAATGCTAACTCTTTAGTCTCTCTTTTCGATCGAAAAAGGTCACACTCCCTGGATTCGCTGGCGTCTTTGAAATGCACTGGCCTTTGGATGGCTTGTTATCTCGGATATCTCTCCCCGATGGGTCTGGACTGGTCATCCAATATCTAGATGTACTGGACTTTGGGTTCAGAGTACAGTACCACGGAAGTAGGGTAAGTAGAAACGTACAAAAAAGAAGGGTCATCTCACTGTCATTGTAGTACAAGGTAGCGGTCCTCAACGAAACACAACAACAACTCTCACGGCACATGAAACCAAAGGCGAAGGAAGAAGAAAGCAAATGGATCCAAAGCCCTATGCCAGGTCGAATAGTCAGTGTAGCTGTCAAAGAAGGGGATCAGGTACAACTAAAAAGACAGCGACCGGTTTGTTTAGGAGTTCTGACTTTTGACACTTTTGTAGGTTACTGTGGGCGAAGAACTGGCGGTGGTGGAGGCAATGAAGATGCAGAACATTCTCCGTGCTTCTCGAACTGGGATCGTCAAAAAGGTCTATGTGGCTTCTGGAAATGCTGTAAAGTCTGGCCAAATGTTGATTGAATTCCAAGATGACGAGTGATGGGCCTAGATTTAGCATTAGAACTTGCACTCTCTTGTATTATTAGTAGTTAGTAGTATGAACTCTCTTCTTATCTTTAATAAAGGATTCTTGAAGGGGATGTCTCACTCGATTAAGGATACCCCACACGGTATCTGATACCATCATCACTTCGTTACCATAGTCCATCGAGATTTGTATCTTAATAGTTGACAACCCTAATGACTTGCTTAATTGACTCTTAATATCCTTTTGCATGCCTTCAAGGTAGTCGTCTCTTTCCCCCCTCCCTTTTCAAATGTTCTCCTGTCAAATCTAACTCTAAATAGGATAACGTGGCAGGCTTTTTTAAGAGTAACCATCGAGTAAGCATGAACCCTGGACAGGCTATTTTTAGACCGGCATTAAGAATGTCAGTTGTAAACTCCGACGACGTTCCTGCAAGATTGATGTACCTGTACACGTCAAGTGGTATTACAGTCGTTGCCATAGTCAGACTCCTATACACCCACGAGTATTTGAAAAACATGCGTCAAGTGATGTGATGATGAGGATACCTCCTCAGAAACGACCATGAGTATAGGCAATCGTCATCCTTAATTACCCTTTTGTGTCAAAAACATGGAAACCCTTACTGTGAGGGAGATGGATCATAGACAGAAAGGAAGGGAAATCAAGGAGAAAGAGCTAGGAAAAGGAACGTAGCATTATCATGAAACTGGATTGTAATATTGTCAAGGAAGAAAACCCTTGTTCTGCTGTCATGGTTACCCTTTCCTTTTTGGGCGATCGTTAATGCGGATTTTTACTCTCCTTACATTTCTCTCAAACTGATATATAAACACCCTCTCTTTTGTAATTCTACTCTTTTCCCATTATTCATCATCATCACAACTACCATGGATTTGAAAAACCTACTTTGTCTAGTGCCTCCTCAACCCATGTGCCCCGCCTCACCTGTCGATACCTGGTCATCATCAGACAGCTGTCAATCCACCCCGTCTCTTTCCTCCTGCTCATCTACATTCAGCTCACCCAGCACATTATACCTCCCCATCTCAGACCAAGCTCCTCCTCAGCAGACGCAAACCCGGACACCTTGGAGTGCCTCGGAGGACTTTTTGCTCCAAAAAGGCTACAGCCAGGGCCTCTCTTGGGCCATGATCTCATCCACATACCTGCCTCATCGATCTCGAGGTTGCTGTTGGGGACGATTCAAAACCTTACAAGCAAAGCTATCCGAGCATCGTGAATGGACCACCTCGGAAGATCATTTACTGCTACTGGCTATCAAGAAACAGGATCGGCTATTCAAACAGGCTTGGAAAGCCGTGGCCCGGGAACTAGGGGGTAATCGGTCCTGGCGTGAATGCGATGTGCGGTCTTTCAAACTCAATCGAGCCGTGCGAAAGCAACAACATCGAAAACATCCTTATTAGATCCCCCCCTCCCTTAGAAATATATGCCTCTTCTTCTTAGGTTATGATATGCTTCTCTCTTTCTCTCTCTCCCCATTGTATATAGCACGGCTCATTCATATACCATGATTCCTTTAGTAGATCAGCCAATAAAAAAGCAAGGATATAAAGTACGCATTAGGAGATTTAAAAATCTTCATGTCACACACACATCCCTCTCTCTTTTTCTCTTTCTTGTCATCGTTTTTGTTGCAGAATGCTGTTTTGGATCCTCTTACTAGTCCCTGCCCTTGCTTCGGCTATCCAATGGGTGGGCAATAGTGATAA
>LT554264.1:57841-73096 GCA_900079185.1 Absidia glauca
TGGAGGACGACGACCAGACGCATATAGGCGTGGGCATGTTTGATCTGGGAGGGAACAACATGACCACCTTGTTCCAGAAACATAAGGATGTGTTTGCTATCTCACATTTGCCTTATTATGAAATCGCTCTGCCTGTGTTTTATATGTATCTCAAGGTAGGATCATGCAGGGTCCATTTGTGTAACCCTCGGGGATGAACTGATCTCCCCCCCCCTTTTTTCATTTCTTTGCTTTTGCTCGGCAAGCGTAGATTTTGACAGGCAAAGATGTGTACATGAATAAGACGATTAGTACGGGACCCACCTTGGTGACGAATGCCTCGTTGGCGGAGATATTGGAAAACGAACAAACGACGATGATCCCCCTGAATGATCAGACTGGCTATGTGGGGGCCGCGGGTAAGAAAAAAGCAGAAAAGGAGATGGTTGATCATTAAGTTCTATCTCAACAGTACCTAACATTGCGGGAGATACATTCAACTCGGCTGTGATGCGAGGGGCTTTTGATCTTGCCCACAAGCTAAATTGGACCCTTCTCAATGAGTACGATGTAAGATTTAAAACTCCGATGGGCGCTGGGCGATTCCTCTATTTAACCGCCTGCTCTTTCTTTTTTCTTTCTTTCTTTCTTTCTCTTTCCCTCTCTTGTTTTTTGCATCAGCACATCTCCAATGGTAAGGTCAATCAGGAAAGTATTACTCTTGCTCATTCAGTCTTTTATCACTGTTATAGAACCTGACAATCAAGTACGCAAGCAAATCTCCTCGTATGCGAAACAAGGTAAAGTCAACAAAACAACACGAACAATGACTTCCACTGATACTCTCTTCAGGTGTGAGTGGAATTATCTTGGAATCCAGCGATGAATCGATAGAACAATACAGCAACAACAGCCAGGTCACACTCTCCCAGATTGGATCCTTTTTTGAAGAAGTCAAGACAGCCAATGTCCCGAATGTGGCCATCAATCTTGGTGAACTTGCCCAGTCCCTAGCAGAAGCCATGGTTCAAGATGACATTCATTCGCCTGTGTGTCTAGCGGAAAAGACTTCTCTGGACGTCAGCTCACTGTGCCAACACTTTTTCGATGCGTACCGGAAACTGAACAGCAGCGGCACCTCAACAGCAACAGCGCCTCAAGCTCATCATATCATCCATTATATCAACATCTCCACAGGCGATGCTACCGACAAGCAGTTCCAGAACATCATGACTTCTCTGGCGACTATTCACTACGAGCCTGATGCTTTTATCACCTTCTCCGACCATATCTTTGACATTATCAACTCGGTAAGGCACAGACTTCAGGCATGGATGCAGTGGACTCATTCTTCTTATAGCGTATCTTGAAAGGATATCTGAAGAAGGATACCGTTGTTTATACCTCAAGCGATCTCTTTGATCAAGTCCAAGCCTTTGTCAGTGGCCGAATACGTCGATTATGGTAAGAAAAGCACTCGTCCTATAGACTTTTTTATCTCACTCATTTTTATTGTAGGTATCTCAACCTGTTTGCACTTGGCTTCCTCTCCTTATTGAACATCTTACTGATCAACACCATCTCCTACCAGCCATGGATGCATACCCAGCTCGCTGCACCAATCGTCGACGATATCTGCCCGGCCGGTACTTTCTACAGCCAGATCTCCCCAGACTACTTTTGCTTGGACAACAATCAGCGCACCCGTCTCTCCATCCAGTGCTCGCCCTGTCCCGAAAACACTTTTACCGACCTCTACAACCAACGCCAGTGTATTCCATGCGACTATGGCACGTTTGCCCCTCCCGGTGCCTCCACCTGCACCCGTTGCGATCAAGGCAATGCCAATTCCCACTGTCAAGCTTTCGAGGCCGACCAAAACGAAAACCAGCGGCGGGTCCTGATTGCCATCCTCGTGCCTATTACTGTCCTGCTCTTCCTTCTTTTGTGTGCCTTGGTGGGCTGGCGGGTGCGCAAGTACTTTTTACGGCGCCAGCGACTCCGTGACGAAACGTGGCTCCTTTCTTTTGACGAACTGATGAACGAAAAATTCAAGCAACCACCTCAACAAGACGACGACTATGACGACAAGGACAACAGTGATGATGATGATGGTGGGCTTACTTTGGATATGGAGGATGATGACGAAGAGAAAGGCGGCGGACAACCCCAGAAACTCCAGCAGCAATTCTTGGCAGCAAACAACTCGTGCGATTCGCCCTTGTCCAAATCCAAATGTACGTCGGTGATGATTGATTTGCCCGATCCACAATCCAAGTCGAATAAGAAAATGTAAGTGGAGAAGGACTCATTTTTTGGAAGGGGGACTGACTGACATATCTAATTTTTTAGTGGCTCACAAAAGTACTTTGCCTCGATGCCATCAAAAGGGTCTGATGATCTGATCTATACAAAGTGTTACCGGTAAGAACCTCTCTTTATATTTTTCCCTTTTATGTTGACATCTTCTGTTTTCATTATCGTTAGACATAATCTTCCTGTGTTTGTGAAACAAATTGGGTCTAAACGAGTCCGGATTGATGAAATGGTGCGCACAGAAGCAGCTTTGATGAAGGAAACACGGCACCAGAATCTTGTTGAATTCGTCGGCCTTATCTTGGAACCCCACCGAACATTCATCGTGGAAGGTAACAGTTACTTGCACAACTACCAGGAAAGAGAAGGACTGACCCCTCCTCCTATTTGTAGAATTCTGCGCCAAGGGGTCCTTAGCCAATGTCCTCGCCGATCCAGACATTGATCTCACATGGATCTTCCGATTCTCTCTCATCAACGACCTCATCCAAGGCATGGCGTTTATCCACCGATCCAAATTCATTGTCCATGGCTGCCTGACATCCAGCGCCTGCTTTATATCAAGTAAATGGGAGCTCAAGATCTCGGATTATGGACTACATACCTTACGACGCTCTCAGGTGGATTCTGTGCTTCTTCCCTCGGTACGCAACAACTATCTGGAAGCCGTCGACCAAAAGGACGACATCATCAACAATCTGGATCAGATCAATATCGTACAATTCAACCGCACTCTCCTTTGGCTTGCCCCTGAATCTGTCTTTCGAACTCCAATGGGCATCTACTTGACAAACCCAAGCAAATCAGCCGACGTTTATAGGTAAGATTCTATAGTGAATGACTGTCATCTCACATTCCTTTTCTATGAATTTAGTGCTGGAATCATCATGAACGAAATCATCACCCGTGAACTTCCTTATCAAGCTCTATTGGACGATGGCTACACTGCGGAGAACATATTTGGCTTACAACAGACGGGATCGTCGGGGATTGTCCTGTCAAAAAAGGATGATTACTCGGAAAAATTCAACTCGATCATCGTGGACTGCTTGTGCCCTAATCCCTCCCGGCGACCTGGGTTTGCTACTATTGGGGTAAGGAAATGAAACAGATAGGTGTATGTATACTGATGGATTCTTATGTGTGGAATGGTTTTAGAACCGTGTCAAGACAATCGATCCAAACCTCTTCCGATCTGACAATGTGGTCGACAATATGGCTATTCTCGTAAATATCTTTACAATATAATGCATTCAGGGGCTGATCTTCTTTTTCTTTTATCTCTAGCTGGAAAAATATGCAAACAACATGGAGAAGCTGGTTCGGAAACGGACGGAAAACCTCGTCCTGAGGACCAAGGAATTGGAACTGGAACGGGCCAAGACGCAAGATCTACTCAAAGGTAAGAGGACACTGGTAGGCAAGGATAAGGCACTGACCCTTTTGATCATGTTTAGATCTCTCTGCTGCAAAGGAAACTGCCGAAACTGCCGCTGCCTCCAAACAAAACTTTTTAGCCAACATGTCTCATGGTAAAACCTAGCCATACTTCACAGCACAACTCTCAAGCTCACCCCTTTTGTTATATAGAAATCCGAACTCCCATGAATGCTGTTATTGGCATGTCTCGGATGCTGATGGAGAGCGATCTCGAGCCTCATCTTTACGAATGTGCCGAAACCATAGAATCATCAGGTAAATGGCAGAAAAGAAAACGGCCAGGATACTGATTTGATTCATCTGTCTTTTTCTTCCAGGAAATCATCTTGTGGCTCTGATCGACGATATTCTGGACTACTCTAAAATCGAATCAGGGCGACTCACTTTGGAGCACGGCAAGTTGGATTTGGTAGGTTACTCGGATCGAAAAACAGAAACAACCCCTGACTGACCGCCTTTTTTTTTTCGATCGATTCATGCAGACATTTGTCATCGAAAGCGCCATGAAGTTGATGTCCTCCAACTTTCTCGGAAAAGGAGTCATGCTCTTTTACTGCTTTGATCCCGATCTTCCCATCCATGTCTTTGGTGATCTGGTGCGATTACGTCAAATTATATTGAACTTGTAAGTGTGTGTGTGTGTGTGTGTGGTGCTTGAAGATTATTCACCACTGTTTTGTTGTAGGCTGTCGAATGCCTTTAAATTCACCAAAGAAGGCTCTGTCGTTATCCGGGTGTCATTGGACAAGAACCGACCTATACCTGAAACAATGGATGTGGATGAAGAGGATGACAAGTACCAATCGCCCTGGGTATCGATGACGCCAAGCGCTGAAACAGGATATAACCCTATGGATGTCTTCTCTTACTTGTTCTCGGTGCAGGATACTGGCATTGGGATCCCAAAGTCTAAAGTCAAAAAGCTATTCAAGTCCTTCTCTCAGGTGGATACATCGACAGCCAGGAACTTTGGTGGAACAGGTAAGAACACAACCTTGATTGATAATGTTCCTGACACCGTTTCCTTGACTTTCCTTAGGTCTAGGGCTTGCCATCAGCAGACAACTTTGTAGGATCATGGGTGGTGATATGGTAAGTTGTTAACACGGCGTAATGCATGACTGATTTTTCTTTTCGTCTTTGATAGTGGGTGGAATCGGATGAAGGCAAAGGATCGACCTTTTACTTTAAGATCAGGCTGCAAGCTCAAGCTGACACTCCGACATATTGCGAGCAAAATCTATTGCCTGATCTGGCGAAACACAGCACACGACCTTTGGTAATCTCAAGCAAACAGGTGGTTCGTCAGTCTTGGGTCGAGTTGCTCTCTAGTTTTGGAATGACGGTGCAGGCGCTATCCTATCTTGAAGCAATGGACTTTTTCAGCAAACTACACCAGCAACAAGATCTAGTCCCGAGCACTCTTATCGTAGACTGTGATCTCGACGTCGCAGATCATCCTTCGCTCCTTGAACAACAGCACAGCAAATCATCCACCATCATTCAACGAACCACCTCCTCCAGCAATCCTGCAACAACCACTAGCCGTGCTGTCATCCAAGCCCTCCAGCAAGTCTTCGATATCTCTGCCATCCCAACATTGTGTGTGACAGATGTCCGCCTTCGTAGCAACAGTAACTGCCGCCACCCTTCTACCATGTCATCATCCTCTTCAGCAGCAGCCACATACTCGGACCAGTCCTATCAACGCTATCCCCGTGTCCCCGATTCACACCTGCGCATCGAAACCCCTCATGAAGAAACCAGCAATCCCTTTTATCTTCAACTGCTTCCTAAACCATTCAAGAACTCCAAGCTTCTCCAATGTTTGCACATCTTATCTTCAGCACCCTCTTCGCCCTCATCACATTTGAAACAGCAGCAGCAGCAACAACATCAGCAATTGCCGTCCCTGACGACAGCTATCCCTGCCTCAAGCCCATCATCGCCCTTCTCTCGCACAAACTGGCCTCACAACGGACGACATATTCGCAACTCAAGTAGCGCCAGTAACGGCAGTGGATACGCCACCCAGAAAGACAGCATCACCACCGGCGAAACCACCCCCACCGCCGCCGGCAAGCCTCAGGGCCCGTTATCATGCTGGTACGAAAGACTGGGCTCGGTGCGCGCCCTACTCGTGGACGACAACCCCGTCAACCAAAAGGTCCTCTCACGCATGCTGGATCGCCTGGGACTTACCTGCGACGTCGCTCAAAACGGCCGGGAAGCACTGGAAAAATGGATCGTGTCCGAGCAACAAGGGGCGCCTTTGGAACTGATCTTTATGGATGTGTTTATGCCGGAAATGAATGGCCTGGAGGCAACGACGAAGATTCGACTGGAGCCGGCAGCGACAGAAACTCGGCCCTATATCATTGCCATGACGGCTTGTGTCATGGCTGGTGACAAGGAAAAGTGTTTTGATGCAGGCAAGTACCCAAAATCAAAAGGGGCTGGGTATGAACTGATATTTTTTTTTGTCACTAGGTATGAATGGCTATGTTAGTAAACCTGTACGAAAAGAAGAATTGGAGGCGGCGATCCATACGTTTACTCAAGTGGCAACCATCAAGTCCGAAGAAGGCACTAATGGGTCAGAATAGTTAGATTAGGGTATACTTTTGTGAATAAACGAATGGATGTCCTGCGATAGTGTGTATAAAAAAAAAAAGTCTTAAATTCTTCCCTCCTGTCATGTCTGTACGCTTTGGCCACTATTTAAAACTCCGCTTAGTTTGTGCGGGGGAAGCAGGGTTTGAAAAAAAGGGGGACAGTTGGAGTTTGTAAAACTGCCTGTATACCATCGGTAAAAGGGGAGTTTATGCAAAACACTATAGTCATGGGGATGGTTAAAAGTAACTTTTATTGACGACCGAGTGAGACTATGTTTAGGCTAAATGGGGGGGGGGAGGCTATGTACTGTACTGTACAGGACTTGGAATGACTAATCTAGTGGAATGAGCTATGGAATAAAGAAGAGGGAAAAGTTGGTCAGCAGTGCGAAAAGAGTCAGTGGTAATGTCCAAGGGAAGCGAGCTAAGGCATAGTGCTCTTGAGCAATGTTTGCAGAATCTACAATGGTAAAGTGAGTGCATCATGAAAAAAGTTGCGAGGTTTTTTGTAATCCCTTGTTCCCAATCCCTAATGAGTCCATGTCCAACATGTGCTGATGCCAGTAAGCCTATATCCATTGCCATCCCATTCGATCTCCTAGGACAAAGAGGAGCAGTGTTGGAAAAGTTAAATGTTAGTCATGGTAAGATAAAGATGGACAAGATGGTGAGAAGGAGAGTGTTACCCTGCATTCGTAGTTCAAGGCCATTGCATAGAGTGCGAGTCGTTCGTGGTACGGTGTTAATGTCGATGGAAAGAAAAAAAAAAGTGATCAAGAAGCAAAGAAGAGGCAAAGAAAATGAAGTGACGGAAAAGGGGCAATTTGTAGGCAGAAGCGGCGTTTGAAATCGGTTGGCATTTTTTAGAAACTTTACGATTTCCACTTTCAACTTTTTGTAAAGAACTGTTCTATTTCTTCAAACCAAGATGAATAACCCATCTTCAAATTTCACATGGAGCAAGATGCAACTCATATCTATTGAATGATACCAAGAACGATCTATATATATGCTCTAGGCGTCCGCCATCGCTATACAAAGCCCCAAAGCAGCGTCTGTTTTGAAACGCTCAAAGACTGCGATCCATCCAACGAAACCAAGCATTCTTGGTGTGAATCGATAGATACGAAGCATACCTTCCTTTCTCTAAATTTTGAAGCAGGGTTGTTTCTCTTGTTTTCAAGAAAATCAGCGTCGAAGAAAAAGTGGCATTTTTCATGTAGGATAGTCTGTCCTTTTTTTCAAAAGCAGCGTTTGAAAATAGTCGGGAAGTTTGACTTTTGTTTTTCGGTAGGAAGATACTAGGGACACAAAAGTGATTGTTATACCTATAATTCAAAGGTAAAGTAGAGAACAAAAACATAAAGCGAGCTCTATTCACTCAAACTCTTGATACAGAGAGTGAGTCGTACACCAAATCGAAGCCAAGACTGAGCAACAGTAACCGCATCTCGGTTCCTACGCTCAATTTCAGCCCGTAAGAGCCGGGACGGTAGTCATAAAGATGATTTCAAGTTTTATTGGCTAAATGAGACTATGGTCTGAGTGATGGAGGGGAAAAGGTGTGTGCAGGACTTGCCATGGAAGGACTAATCTAGTGCCATGACCAAGGGAATGAAGGGGAGGAGAGTTGGCTAGCGGTGCCGAAAGTATCAGTAGTAAAGGGAAGTTTGTGTTGCGGTGCTAATGCCACTGGAAAGAAAAAAAAAAGTAATGAAGAGAAAAGAAAAGTAAGAGAGTGTATGAGAAGATCTGCCATCCGATATTTGAACTCCGACAGACCCACGTTATTTCACACTTCGCTTTTTTTGAACCCTACGTGTCCATAACCCCCCCCCACTTTTGCATGGACAAAGGAGGGAAGAGCAAAAGAGGATACGAGCAGAATCGTTGCCAACAGGGGGAAAGGCGAGGAGCCATTGCACATTTCAGACAAAGGAAGGCAACGTGGGAAGAATCACGTTTCCCCCTTTTCCTATTGGTTGGGTGTTCCCAACCCGACCATGTATGTATTGTGCTGGTTTCTTTTGAAAGTGCAAGACAACGCCCTTGGTCAAGATTAGAACATACACACATCCCCCATTATAAAGCCTTTTGTGTATCCCTCCACTCTTAATTTAACATTTTGTGTGCAGGCCCTCCTACTTTCTGTGTTTCAAACTCCGCCGGAGCTGTTTTGTGGTACCTGCGGATCGATCAAAGTGATTATCCTCATTGCTCGTTTTTGGGATTACGGTACTTTAAATGTCACTTGACTCGTTTTAGGTAGATGATCCATGATAAGATCAGTGTCAAAAACAAAAAAAAAAGTAAGCCCTCTCTTCAAGAAAACGGGGGGGAGGGAGCAAAGGCATGGATGATGACTAAACCCTTTGGATGAAGGTGAGGTGATAAACTAACGCAAGAAATCTCTGCCTATAAACTATTACCCCATCTTTTTGCTTGGCCCTGATGATTGCTAATAGCAAAGACCATTATTCGGATATAGGTTACACCAATGAGAGGTAAGTCCCTGATTAGGCGTGGACTGTCCAAATGAGGTTCTAGAGTGATGTAATTGCTCCTCTGGGACCGGTTGTTTGCCTCGTATAATGCAGTCAAAAGAATGATTATAACTAAGCAGGTATACCAAAAGGTATAAAAAGACGGAATAACATGGAAACGCTGCCCCTCTTATCTCTTTTTCCCATCTATTGCCACCCACCCACACAAAACATGTCTATCAAAACTGAAGCACAACACATTCACTTACCAGGTGACAAGCCCACCCATCCCGGTATTTTCCAAGTTGTCCGCCAAGGTTCTCCCGAGCAATTTTCAAGCAAGCTCGAACTTGGCCTAGGGTTCGCGAAGGGCGCCACCGTGGTGGATCTGCAAGGATTGACCCCGGGCCCTAAGCTATACTCTTCAGTCCAAGTCTCTGCCACCAAACACGTCGAATTGAACAGTGACCTGGTCTTTATGAACCACTCATGCGACCCCACTATGAGTATGGATGTCGACCGAATGGCCATCGTTGCCCTGAAAGACGTCAAGGCCGGTGACGAAATGACGTTTTTCTATCCATCCACGGAATGGGATATGGGTAAGTTGATGGGTAGGGGATAACTTTGGGTGTGTTTTGATCTAACATTGGTGATGTTTAGCTCAACCCTTTGCATGTTGGTGTGGATCCTCAAAGGTAAGGAAAAGATTTTCAAAACCCGCTTGCATATTCTAACCCCGCCATTTTCATTCCCTCTACCTAGTGCATCGAAACTGTAAGAGGAGCAAAACATTTGTCTACTGACACTTTGAAACAGTTTGTACTTAGCAAGCATATCCAACAATTGGTCAACGAACGTGATCAACAAGCCTAATTACATTCAGCTGGTTTGAAATAGCTTGTTTTCATGTAGTTGGTATACATAACCTAGTGCCTCTTTACAATAAAAGGAATTTCTTATACCAGTTTCATCATAATTTACTAAAGTACAGCTGAGTGGCGCTCATCAACTGTTGCTTGTTCATTTCGCTCGCTTTAGGGTAGTAGTCCAATAATGCTTGTACCATGGATTCACTTACACAGGATTCTATAAGCAGGTTAGTTAGTGTTGGTGATGATCAGAAGTGAGCTGATAAGATGGATAGTGATTGGTGATGGATCTAAATCTATCTTTCATCTGGTACCTGGGAGTTCTGCTTGAGGGTATGCAAGGAAACCACTTGGCGTCACCATTAATGTCTCGCCTAGGGCAAAAAGCGGGGTTTAAAACCTTATTTTTTCACTGGAGTCTCATCATCCTACCAGCATATTCATGATTTGTGATGCAAGCCAGAAAGGCTTCTACAACAAGATGCATGGATATTTGTGGAGAGGCATCCTTAACATTGAAACAGGGATGTCTAGATTCTTCAATACTAGATCGACGTCGGGCCGTGTTCGTTTCTATGATACAGTGCAACGAGAATGCTCGGTGTTAGGGGACAAAGCCGTGAAGATCACCTACGTACTTATCCAATATGGACATACTAGCATTTTTACATCATAGAAAAAGATAAGCTACATATGTGCTTAATCATATGCATCAGGCTTCCTTGTTTACCTGCATTCACTCTGATGTTCACTGTCCTCAGCTGTTCCAGACTCTGCGTCCACCCCATTACAGCACGTTTGGTAGAAGCATAGGAGGCAAAAGCACTAATCACGGAAAGGGTGACATTGAAACACCATCCACCGTCTTTCCCCCTTTGCTTTACTTACGTATCGCCCATCAGGCCTGCCATAGAGGCAGTGTTGATAATGCATCCTCCCCCTCGTTTGAACATGTGCATGACAGCTACTCTATTGCCTTTGATCACACCACCAATGTTGACGTCTAAAATCGACCTTTCGGCCTCATCTATTCAGCAATGCAAAAAAGGGAATTCAGGGGTGTATACGGCGGGGTTTGAATAATCTTACCCTCCATGGGATCTTGAAAAATCCCGTCCAAGTTAGATCCTACGCTGGCACACATCGCGGCTATCTATAATACCAAACGTAAAGTTAGGTATTTTCGTCGATTACTATTCAGAGGGTAGTCCCACCCTCCCTGCTTTGCTTTTTACATCCACTCCACCAAATCGAGTTTCCGCCAGCTCGAATAGTTTTTTCAAATCATCGTATCTCCGCACATCACAGTATTGAAAGATTGCTGCCTCATTATAACCAGCCCTACAGAGACGAACAACGTCAGGGCAGGTCTTTGGGAAAAGACAGCGAGTAGCAACTTACGTTTGATTAAGGTCGTTGACTGCTTCCTGGCCCTGCTCTGTCAACACATCACCAATCACTACCTTGACTTCTCGAGCGACCAAGGCAGTAGAGACGGCCAATCCGATCCCTTTACTGCCGCCTGTGACCACAGCAACCCGATTACTCATGAGGATAGTATCATCTTTCAGTGTCATTATAACGTATACAAGTAAAGAAGAGAAGAAGAGAAAGTTATATCCGCTAATTCGGTATCAAAGGGCTACATTTGTCCATGTCTTTTATGCAGAAAAGTACCGAGATAAGGCTTCATGTTGGAAGGTATGAAGAAAGGCATGATCCAATGACAAACTCCACATTTTCAAACCCCGCCATCTCTCGTCTTATTTTGGAGGGTGGGGGTTTCTTTTACTTCGGCCCTTCTTCTTCTAGTATTCTATTATTCCGGTCCATCTTTTCGGCATCGACTGATATCGCCCTCCCTGATCTTATTTTATACTCTCCAAGACACCTTATTATTCTCACTACTACTCGGACTTTCAGAACTACAACATGGATACCTTGATTGCAGCAGGTGTTGAACTGGACCAACGTCATCAAAAGTACCAGGAAGCCGCCACCACCAAGCTCGATGCGTTTAAAAAGCTCTTGGAGAAGGTCAAGGAAAACATTAACAACGGTACGCTTTTATCTTCTTATCAATCATTCAATACTAACTCCATTGCCAGATCCTTCACAAACAACGGCGACTTTAACGACACTACGGGACAAGGCGAAGAAACTGCAATTCCAACGAACGCAAAAGGATTTCCAGTCGACACTATCAAAACTTGGCAAGGATGTGGATAGAGTATGTAACAAGAGCATGGGAAAAGATTGTACAGCCAACTAACTAACTAACTAACCTGATTGTTGGTGCATGTCATAGAAATTCAAACAAGACATTTCGGTGATTTATCAACCTGACTCTTTCGCTGGCAAGGAACATCTTATGCAACGGGCGTTGGCAATGCACTTCATCCGACAAGGCCAATTTGATATGTGTGACACCTTTATGTCTGAAATCACCAGCTCATCTTCTCACGGCCTGCACCATGATACCGATATCTCAGCGAACGACCCCACTCTTTTGAAGGCAGTGGATGATTTGAAGCGACAATTCCGACAAATGTATATGATCATCCAGCAGCTAGCTCAAGAACATCGCCTAGATCAAGCTATTCTGTAAGTGGAGCACTCCTTGATCTCTTCTCTAACCTATCATCGTTCTAGGTGGGCGCAAGAAAATCGGCAAGCATTAAGCGGCCTTTCTAGCAGCCTGGAATTCAATCTATACCGATTACGATTCCTGCAACTCTTGGACGACCATCAGACTTTGGAAGCAGTTCGCTATGGACGACACCATTTCGGTCAATTTGGCGACAAACACTTTACTGGTAAGGGGTAAAAAGAATGCAATCCTACAAACACACAACTCACTCTCTGCTGAACTTGCCTAGAAATAAAACGGTTGATGACATTCACGATCTACAAGAACTCTTCATCGTCCACATTCTACAAATACCTCGACTCACCAAATCTCTGGGTGGAGATCCAGCATGAATTCCAGCGGGACTTTTGCTCGCTTCTCAACATGAGCGCCGACAGTCCCCTTTATGCCAGCGTCTATGTCGGCACCACCGCCTTACCCATTATCATGAAGCTGCACAAGATCATGGCCGTCAAACGTACAGAATGGAGCCAACAAGATGAATTGCCCGTGGAGGTGCCGATGGACGACGATCTTCGATTCCATTCGGTGTTTGCGTGTCCCGTCAGTAAGGAACAGGCTACGGATGATAACCCTCCCATGATGATGCCCTGCGGTCATGTTATCTGTAAAGAAAGTCTGACAAGGCTCTCACGAAACAGTCGATATGGAAGGTAAGAAGGAGTATTGAATTTGTTTTGTTACTCACATTTGGGATCATGATAGAAATGCCATGCGATTCAAGTGTCCTTACTGTCCGTCGGAATCTGGTGTGGACGAGGCCGTTCAAATCACCTTTTGATCTCTCGAATCTTAGTTTTATTGTCTTTAGTTGCTTACCTGTATGTATTTCCCCCTCACTATCCTTTGTATAAATTTCTCCTTCAAACTCTCATATCCACCCTCCCTGATATCAACAGACACACATATTACTCTTGCAGATAATCTTTGCTTTAACTCGACACCATTAAACAACGATAACATTGTCCTCTGATCAATTGCACAGATAACAGGATCCCCTCCAGGATGGACTACATGCGGCATTTGAAAATTTGCTATAGTACTATGATATGTAACTTTTCCCCCAAACCTATTTCCTCCGTCCTTCTTCCCTTCTTTTTACTTTTGCCCTCCATCGTCTTTACTTTCATAACTCTACCAATATGACGCCACCCCTGACTTGAACCGTTCACGATCGCACGCTTATTATCGCTGAACAGGTCGATTCCTTAGGTCATTACACTAGATTAGTAACTCCATGGCAAGTTCTGAACTAGCCTTGCGGTCTCCATGCCCCCCCCATTTAGGTAGATAGCTTAGCCATACTCTTATCCGATCAATAAAGCCTCGTTGGAGTTCTCTTTATGTGAATTTTTACACTTCCTTTGACTAGAACACTCCCATCTAGTTTCCTAGAGCAATACTTGAACGAGGAAACCAAGTTTCCGTTGCTGTTTACGCCTAACGCTTGAGTACTTATGGTCATTTTTCAAACTCCGCCGTGCCTAGGCTTATGAGAAATGGCTCACCATACAGACAAGATTTCATCATCGGGAGGATCCAATGGTAGGAATCTGATGGTACATGACAGTAGAATCCGTACAGAAAAAGCTCACTAATCAAATCTGCCTTCGTTTGGAAATATCACAAGAAACTCCGTCACCCCGCTTAAATTGGCCCTGAGACGTTCGTCACTATAAGTCACTTCAGAATGAGCCTAGCAGGGTCCTAATGGTACGCACACGATCATATACCATAGCAGAATCAGTCTGTCAAAGGGAAGCTCAACGCAATGCGCAGTTCAGCTGCAACGGCATTTGTGAATTCTGATTGGCCTTTGCGGTTTTTCAGCCTGTTGGAAAACTCCGCCGAAAAAAGTTGAGAACCGTTCTCAGGTTTTCATTTTGGTTTCGAAAACCTTTTTTCTAAAAAATCGAGAATTAAATGGCGTCATTAGCCTACTGAATGACCGGTCTTCAAACTTGAACGGTATGCTCAGGAAGGCCGTACAATCATGTACATACCATTAGAATGCGAATCGAAATCTGAAGCCCATGGCGGTGATAAGCTCATGACTTTACTCAAGCGTAAAGGGAAGGGTGATGGCCTGTGGTTACTCACCGCCATGGGCTTCACGTTTCAAACCGGTCGAATCTCAATTCTAATGGCATTTGCATGCTCGTACGGCCTTCCTGAGCATACCGTTCAAGTTTGAAGACCGGTCATTCAGTAGGCTAATGACGCCATTTAATTCTCGATTTTTTAGAAAAAAGTTTTCGAAACTTTTCTTTTTTGTCTCGAGCGACCATTCATGTTTTTATTTCAAGTCCGACGCAAAATGCAATTCAAAAAAATCATTTCTCAGATCTCGGCTCTCATCCATCCTTTTGACGATCTGATGGCGGGAGAATGATGGTATACACTGTCAGCTCATTTCCTGAACGGACAGATCAACTTTTCAATTACTTCTTCAGTAATAACCCGGCAAAATGATCCCCCGCTTAATTAAGCCGAGGAATGGTGATGGCCTGTGATGGTGAACGGTCATTAGCCTAGTGAATGACCTGCCTTGAAACTATAACCGTCCACTCAGGAAAGCCGTACGAGGATGCACATCCCATTAGAATTGAGATTCAACCACGCTGAAATGTGGACCCCATGGCTCTACTCAAGCGGGGGAATGGTGGTAGCCTGTGATGGTGAACGGTCATTAGCCTAGTGAATGACCTGCCTTGAAACTTTAACCGTCCACTCAGGAAAGCCGTACGAGGATGCACATCCCATTAGAATTGAGATTCAACCACGCTGAAATGTGTGAAAGCAAATGTATAAAATAAGTGATACAAAAGGTTGTTGTCTTTATTCATTCATTCATAAGGATCACTATTTATACTATAAGGGATCAATCGGGGCTAGAGTGT
>LT554300.1:12676-25868 GCA_900079185.1 Absidia glauca
TCAAAAGAGCAAAGTCATAGAGATGGTTTCAAGTAGGCTTTATTGAGTGAATGAGACTACGGTTAAGCTATTGTAGGACTTGCCAAGGAATAACTAATCTAGAGTAATGAGCAACAGAATGAAGAAGGGAGAGCTGTTCAGCGGTGGTAAAAGTATCAGTAGTAGTGTGCACATGAATTGGGTCAAGAGATGGGGCACTTTTGAAGTACAATGGCTAGAGGATCTATTCTAGATAAGAGACTGCACCTAAAAAAAAAATTCAAGGGTTTCCCCATGTTTTTACATTAAAAAAATTTAAAACAGCCTTAAAAAGTGATCTAAAGCAGTGGTCGAGTCGTCATTGTCGTCGTCGTCATCGTTAGCGTCGTCGTAATCGTCGTAGCGAATCTAGAGTTGAAACAAAGATGAAAGATGTAAAAGGCACTGATTAGTCGTGGTAAGCAAGAGGATGCGGAGAAGGGAAGTCTTACCGTTCGTTCGTCGTCGTTCATCTTTCGTCGTCGTCGTTCGTAGCGCAGCGCTATTGTCGATGAAAAAAAATAAAAAGCGATGAAGAAGCAAAGAAGGAGCAAAAGAATAGGATTGACTGGAAAGTGATTCTTGTAGCCAGGGCGGGAGTTGAAACCCCAGAGGGGGTGAAAATCGTCCACTACATACCTGAGTCTGAAAAGGCAACTGGCCTTGGAAAAAGGTACGGTCCGTATGATCAACACTCTATACACACATTACACACACTTTACTGGCAAGCCAAAATATTTGTGATTCTGGACCCATATGCATTTAACGATTTCAGACCTTTTTTTTTATTATTATCAAACATTCTATAAAGCCAACGCTAAAAGTCTACGCTAGTCTAACTATCTGCTGATCTTTTAAAGCGATCGCCGAGACCGGGGGGGGGTCTAACGGAGTTCACTGGCCAGCAAGGCAGGATTTTCAATCAAAGTCTTCCACAAGTTTCCAAAGCGAGCAATAGTAGCACCATCAATGATACGATGATCCGCCGACCAACTGACAGGCATGACTTGTTTTGCAATGACAGCACCAGAGTCGTCGAAGCGAGGGAGGGTTTGCATACGGCCAAGAGCGACGATGGCCATTTCCGAAGCGATAACGACAGGGCTGGCATAGGTACCAGAAATAGCACCAATGTTGGACAGAGTGATAGTGCCGCCTTGTAAGTCAGCAAGAGGAATAGCGTTCTTCTTGCCCAGATCGGTCAAACGGGTCAATTCGGCAGCGACCTCAAAGATGGTTTTGGATTCGACGTTCTTGATATTGGGGACGATCAGGCCTTGAGGTGTGTCCATGGCGATACCAATGTTGTGGGCGGAGCGGTAAGTGATCTTGATGTCGTTGACATTTGCATCGGAAGGTTGTTGACCAATGGTAGCGTTCAAGACGGGATATTGACGAAGGGCAATGGACATGCATTTGATAAAGATGGGGAGATAAGAGATCTTGCTGAAGGAGTGCACGCCGGGATGCTTTTGCAAATGTTGATTCAAGGCACCGCGATAATCTGTGGTAGCATTGAGCTCGATTTCATCCTTGTAGCCAAGCTGGGGAATCGCCAACGACTTGGTCATCGATTTAAACATCGCCTTTTGCATGGTTGTCATGGGCTCAGATCGTTCGCTTGGTCCTGCCAAATTGCTGTTTACGGTTGCTGTTCCTGAGGATCGGGCCACTGTAGCATCTACACACGCAGCGTACGTAGTAATGATAGGATGTAGATGAGTATCACTGCCATTTCTATACTTGATCCCTCTATCTTTTCTTTTACCTTGTTTTCCAGAAACATAATCCATGATGTCCTCCTTCATAATACGTCCATCCGCACCAGAGCCCACCACCAAAGAGATGTCAACATTTTGTTCCCTTGCCACCCGACGAACAGCAGGAGCTGCCAGAACCGATCCAGAAGAAGGTGCCGACACTGTGCCGGTAGACTTGGTCCTATCCGTTCCTGTGGTAGCCATAGGCGTTTCCTTGACTACGGCTGCTGGTGCTGTTGTTGTATCCTTTGTAGTCGAAGCAGCAGGTGTTGCGGTAGCGCTGTCGTCTTCCACACCGTCGGTTGTTTCAATATCCACCAAGGGTTCACCTACTTTGGCAATATCGTGGACATCATGATACAGCTTGGCCACCGTCCCGGCAAAACGAGAAGTGATTTCCACCGAAGCTTTATCCGACTGTACTTCACAGATCTTGTCGAATTCGGCCACTGTCTGTCCAGGTTCCACAAACCTATACGAAGGACGAAGAATGAGTACAAGTAACGAACGCAACGCGGGAGAGAAGAAAGGTTTACCATTGTATGACTTCACATTCAGTAATGCCTTCACCAATATCGGCAAGTAAAAAGGGCTTCAAAGCTTGTTGGCGACTTGAGGCATGGAAACCACGAAGAGATACATGACCCACCGGCTTCAAAGAAGACAAGATAGATCCAGGTGTCGATCCAATCACCGAGCGCCTACCAGTAGACAATAAGCGTTGTCCAGACTAAGAGTATAAGGAAGAAGAGGTCAAGTCATTGCTATGGTGGACTTGGGTGTAGTTCTTACCGTGAGAAAAACAGGCTTCTGGGTGGTGAGACTGGTTACAGCCAAAAGCTTGGTGGCTTTAGAGATGGTATGGAAGCGGATATGCATTACAATACAGTATAGAAGAGAGAAGGGTGTGAATAAAGGTTACAGCAAAGGAGGGTGGACCAAAGAAATGTAAATGAAAAAGTAAAGCGAAAGAAAGAGGAGGGAAAGTAAAAAAGTCAAAAGCGAATGAAATAGGCACCGTGGCCCCGTGGGAAAATATTGAGAAGGCGCGGATCAAAGATGGCCAGCTAACTGACTGCTTTTCTCGATCACCTTTCAAGTGAAGACTATCATGCATACGGTGAATGGTAAATGACAAAAGGCTACCCTAGTAATGGGCCTGACGTTTATTGTGAAGGTGTGTGAGTGTGTTGCGAGAGAAAAAAGTGAATGTGGGGAATACTATCTACAAAAGAGAGGGAGATCTACAACTAAAAGCCTACAGGCCCCTGACATCCCGACCGAGCCTATCTATGTTCCATCAAAGAGCATCATTGTTCTTCACGGGCAGGAGGAGGACCACAAGGCATCACCATTTTCTAAAAAAAGTAGCATGTAAGCATAAGCTTCATCAACCTCTCGTTGTAGCCCTTCTTTACCTCCAACAAGTTGGCCTTGACTCGAGCTCCACATTCATTTTCGGCTACCGATACATATGACAAAAGAGAGTTGTGACCAAGGATCGAGGCGTATGTATCTCTATGTTGGTTAGATAACCATTCACTGATGAGATGCACAGATAAAAAAAAAGGTGGGCGGATTAGTATCGCTATTCATTCCATAGTGAGCTTCGGCACTCGATCATCGTCTTCTACTTACTGCTTGATGGTATCCGCATGTCCTGTCCCAATGTATTTCGATTGTACTATAGTGAAAGGAATCAGTGATGTCTATCTATAGGTATCCTAGCCATCTTCATCATTGCGTTCTTTGGCTTACAATGTTCGATTTGACTGTTAATATTAAGACGATCCTACAAGCATGGTCATAAAAAGAAAAATGAGGGTCAGTGATGAGTTAGTTCAGCATACCGTTTCCACGTTTTCAATCAACCTACCATGATCAAAAAGAAAGGTTGAGGAAGAGAAGGGAAAAAAACAATGGCCCCAAAACATCCCGCCATAAGATGCTCTCGCAATTTCAAACCCCGAAACTCCGCTTCAGGTCGATATCTTCGAATGTCATGAAAAAGCGACCGATTGGAGTGGTACGTACCAGAAAAGTGAACTCATCCAAGGAAACCGGGCGTTCCTGGTGTCATGCAATAGATACAAGGCACGTCCATATTCTTGTTGAATTTGAACGCAGATTGTCTATCTCAGTTCTGAGTAAAAAGAGACACAAAACGTTACCAAAGAGATGGCTCAACCCATTTTTTTTTGTAAAGAATGACTTATTTCTCAGAACTGAGATAGACAATCTGCGTCCCAATTCAACAAGAATATGGACGTGCGTTGTATCTATTGCGCGATACCAAGAAACATGCATTTGGATGTCGAATGGGTCCATGAACGCAGCAATAAGCCCTAAAAAAGCGACCGATTGAAGTGATGCGTACCAAAAAAATGAACTCAGCAAAGAAAACCAGGCGTTCTTAATATCATGCAATAGATACAAAGCACGTCCATATCCCTGTGAAATTTGAACGCAGGTTGTCCATTCAGTTTGGGAGAAAAAAGGGACACAAAACGTTTTCCTAAGGGATGGCTCAACCCTTTTTTGTGTGTAAAGAATGACTTATTTCTCAGAACTGAGATCGACAATCTGCGTTCAAATTTGACAAGGATATGGACGTGCTTTGTATCTATTGCATGATACCAAGAAACATGCATTTGGATGTCGGATGGGTTCATGAACGCTACAATAAGTTTCAAAAAAAGCGACCGATTGGAGTAGTACGTACCGCTTACAGACATTTTCATAGATTAGGTAGACAGCCTTACCCTTATAGCAACTTACTGTAACCACCACCACTAGCTCTTTTGACGGAAATAATCAGGCCTCTTCCTTTGTCAATTACACTAGATAGTCTTGTCATGGAACCCTCCCCTTCACCCCCCCCCCACATTGACGTATAGTTTAGCCATGGATACAGTTAGTTTAGAACATGTCCATCAATAAAACCTGCTTCTTGGCTCTACTTTTCTGCAGGTTCGGGAACGGCGGAGTGTGAAAACGTGGACGATCGAACGACGTTTGAAAAGTGTCTAGAAAGACACCACTCTTTATAGAGACCTTTCAATCCCTAAGCTTCGTCAATGTTGATCAAACATGATTGATTGGAGCACACCTATACAGTACTGATATGAGGATGAGACTTCTTCATATCCCTCTGTTAGTAATGCATAGTTACAATCAGGAACAGTCCTCGCTACTAATAGACTGGGATGTCTTGTACAGATCACCCCTCCTCCCTATTCTTATAGTGCAACTATACACATGAAAAGTATGCATCTTGTTTCGAGAACGATTGAAGTATATGTAAGAAAAACGAACAATGAATGACTTGGTTGACCTTTGTCGGAGTTCAAAAACAAAACTACAATGTTCTCTTTTTTCTTTTTCGGTGTGGCCGCTTCTCTTTCCCTTTCCATATACCCTTTATCCCTATACCGTTTAACTTTGGCAAACCAAATGTGGGAACTGAGGCACCCTATCAGTCAAGATGTAGACGACACTCTTACAGATACCAGCTCCTTCAATAGTGATAAAATGTCGACCTCCCATTCCCTCGATTCGGCGCCTGACCTCTTGGAGTTGGAAGAAGACCATCCAAGTATCAATTCAACCGGCGGCTCCACTGTAAGTATGAAGTATAAACCCACGTCACTGTAGCTAAGCAGCAACAAAATAAACTCAACCCCCTCCTCAAGACCAAGTTACCCCCTATCTCATTCACTTTTGCAACTCTTTATAGATTCCACCTTTGCAATACACCAGTTATCGGCCATTAGTCATGAACCCCAACAGAAGAGATGATGGCTCTAGCACTCAATCCTTCCAGCCTACCACTGGTAACTTCTAATATAATACTATTCTTGCATACTCACTCTTTCTTCTTCTTCCTCTTACCTGCCACCCCAAAGAGACAGTAATGGATTCTGATGTCTTGCTGAAAACATGGGTTGATTATGGTCCTGGTCCCGTCAACCTTTCCAACTTGTTTCCCGGTACACCCAACTTTTTCCACACACTTCAGAAGCCTGATACTCCTACAAACACTGCCTCCACCCTCCTCTTACCATCACAACACGACACACCCTGTACGAACAATACTGATGAGGTGAACAACGGCAATCCGGGCGACTTCAACAATGCCATGGGTGAACTTGCAACTCTTATGCTTGGCTGTAGTCTTCTACTCAACGAAGCTGATAACGATACCGAAACATGGCTTCCAACACAGCCTGGCACCAGTAGCACCAGTAACATGAACAGACCCACCACCACCACCACCACTTCTGCGATGGCTCTCAATATCTCCAAAGCAGCACTACCATCCTTTGATTTCGACTTTTCTCTCAACAATGCTTCATCTCCGACAAATGATTCGGCTTCGTCTTCTCGCAGGACAGCAGTAACAAAACTCTATCCTTCACCAACGGGATTTCAATTCCCAGCCACCGCCAACCCTCGCCAGGATCAGGATCAGGATCAGCAGCAGCAACCACACAATGGAAGCACCCCGTCGCCTTTCAGGGACATCAAAGCGGAACCTCACCCATCCTCCACACCTACCTCCCAACGAAAGATCCTGCCTTTACCAAAACGCCGCCTGAAAGGAACCCAATTGCATCACGAACCAACAGCAGCACCAGCGTCTCCGCAACCTATACCAACATATTCACTGTTTACCTTTAGGTCACCGACAGTGCCTATCCAGAAATCTACAGAAGGCGGCAGCAGTCAAGCATCCATGCCACCAATCATCCATAATGCGTCGCCATGTGATTATACCAAGAAGCCAAAACGCCATGAAACATGTTACACGGATCAAGGGGACAGCACACTTCAACGCAAACAGAACAGTCGGTCAATCACCACCAGCAATGCACCGCCACCACTAGCCCGACCTCCATCACCCTCCTCCTCGTCGTCAACGCTACCCAACTTTTCGTCACCCAACCAGCAGCATACCCCATCACCCAGTACATCATCGACCCAAGCCAACTTGCAGCAACGACCCTCGCCCGAGAAGAAAAAGAAGAAGAAGGCAAAAGGCAAGTCAGTCTCCTGCACCTCCTCTTCGTCGACCACCACCACCAGCAGCAACTACCGACAGACCAAGCCCTCACGCCCGCGCCGCCGACAAAAGAACCAACCCTTGGATACGTCACAACCGGGCGGCCAAACCAACAGCGGTCCCTTGGACATCATCAACACGACGGACGATTGGATCTGCCTCTTTTGTCAGTACCAAATCTTCAAGGGTGGATGGACCAAGCAAAAGAAAAAAGGGCGTCCTTCAGGCATAGTAGTGTAGATCAATCGTTAGTAGTAGCTTCCCCCCATATATACCCCCCTCAAAACTCTTGTAACAACAATAAAGAAAGGGATTGATATTGGTTTTACACATTACAAAAGAAGGTTTTAGACAAAAAGTAGCACAGGGCGACGTCCATCTCTTTGTGTCTGGGCCGAAAAGGAAGAACCTACCAAATCTTGACTGGCAAGGGAGACCCTTTTGGTTAATTTTTATAGTTCACTTTTATCACTTGATCCCCATCCCCAGCCATGATTCATCTCATTGGCCCAAGAAGAAGGACATTCTGTTTTGAGATTACACAAGAGTCAGATTATTGACTCTTTCTTTTTTCCTATCTCTGGGCATAAAACGTCGATTTTTTTTTTTCTCAGGGTACAATGTTATCAAGAGGCGGGGTTTGGAAGCTCCCCTTATTGGAACAACTGGAATAGAGAAGACTTTTTTTTGCAGAATCGCTCAATCACTGTCGACATAACACATCATCCATAAATATTTTTTTCTTCTTCTTTCTTCAGGGGCAGAAAGCGGAGTTTCATGCCAGGTTCGAAGACGACGAGGAAACAAAGAAATGTTCAGTTGCAGAATAGCCTTCCCTATCACTGGCGGGCATTAGCATTGCGTTCCTGATTTCTTTTCTTGTTATCACGCACTGATCCAACTTTTTTCAACTCCGCCCCGAATCCCAAGAATCGTTACACGATCCGTCGTTTTCCTTCTTACTTGCCATGAACTCGACCCTGGCTTTTTCTTCTGAGCCATCCCCATGAGGCTGATTTCTTCATAGGAACATACAATTGGGAGTACTGCTGTGACTTATGTAGCTTGGCTCAGAGAGATAGAGAGAGAGAGAGAGAGAGAAAGAGAGAGAAAAGAGAGGTCCGTTCGTTCGAGCAAGTTACCTGCTTGATGGCATCCAACCCGTAAAAGGGAATATATTTCCTTTTAAGCACTGTTCACAGCTGACAAGCATGTTCTGCCACTTGGAACTTTTTTTTTTTTCTCACATACATTAAGATGCTTAATGAAAGGCCATATTGATGACTGTTTCCGCACCCTTGAAAAAAGTGTGTCTCCTATGAATGTCAAACATTGATCTATCGTCCCTTGTCTACTCAACTCTCGACTCGAACAGATCGAAAAAGCAAAAAACCCGCCGGTGTAAATAAGCATGCCATGAAGATTCCAGCGATTTGGTATTTAGAACAGGTGAGCCTAACCCCTTCCCAAATACAGATATTTGACCCTGATTTAGCAGTAATGGAAAGTTTGTTAACTGCTGATTTTTATCGAGAGAGCGATTCTCAACCAATCAAATTTAAAACTCCGATAACCGATGCATATTAAAGAGCCAAGCGAGCTGGCATTTTCTACTTTTGATTCTCTTTCACTTTTATTTTACATTGTCCTCTCTTCTTTTACAACCTTTCTCTCTTTTATAAACCCTTCCACTTTTTGTAATTAGACTCCCTCCCTCTCTATCATTACAAGTATGGAGGCCGAATACGTGACAGAAAAGGTGGATGATATTGGCTACAAGAAGACGGAGTACGGCCACTATGACGAAAAAGCCAGTGACAAGGATCTCGAACCTGTTGATATTCATGCTTCCGAAGAAGAAGATTCTCCCATTGAAGAAGTCCGGTCGGTGGTACCAAAGTAAGATAGACCTGGGGGTTATCTTTTGGGGTTACACGTTACTGATGATTTGATTTGTCTCTTGTAAATTACCATAGTACGGATGATCCTACCTTGCCTATCTATACCTTCCGTATGTGGACTTTGGGTATCATCTTTACGGGTGTCCTTGGTTTTGTCAATCAGTTCTTTTGGTATCGTAAAAACGCCATGACGATCTCTACTCTGGTCGTGCAATTGTTGTCGTTCCCTCTCGGCAAACTTATGGAAAAGGTGATTCCAACCTCACGCTTCTTCAATCCTGGTCCATTCAACATGAAGGAGCATGTTTTGATCACAACCATGGCTAATTGTGCCGCTCAAACCGCCTATGCTATCGATATCCTCACCATTCAAAAGCTCTTCTATCTTCAAGATATGGGATGGGGTGGCGGTATTCTACTGATCTGGACCACTCAATTCCTTGGTTATGGTATGGCTGGTGTGCTTCGACCCTACTTGGTCTATCCATCTGCCATGGTGTGGCCCTCCAACTTGTCTCAAATCTCTCTCTTCCGCTCCCTTCATATCGTTGATAAGTAAGTTTGCTTTGGTTTGGGCCAAATGTGATCACTTTTTGCTAAGTTCTTTTTATTTATAGAAACTGGACTGGACCTACTCGATTCCAATGGTTCACCTATATGTTTGGCGGTATGTTTGTATACTACTGGCTTCCTGGCTACTTCTTCACTGTGTTGACCTTCTTCTCCTGGGCATGCTGGATCAGCCCTAACAACGTGGTTCTCGGTCAACTGACGGGTGGTATGAACGGTCTCGGTATGCTGGCCATCTCCTTTGATTGGGAAACCATTGTCTCTTTCCTCCAATCCCCCTTGATTGTTCCCTGGTGGGCGATTGCCAACGTGGCGGTTGGTTTTGTCATCATTGCCTGGATCCTTACGCCTGCCATGTACTACTCCAACGTGTGGGACGCCAAGACCTTCCCCATCCTCACCCAGCAACTGTACACGATCGATGGTCAACCCTGGAACAACAGCCTGGTGCTCACCCCGGAAAAGTTCTTGGACGAAGCTGCCTACGCACAATACGGCCCTATGCGCATGTCCACCTTCTTTGCCATCACCTACGGTATCGGTTTTGCCGGTGTCACCTCTGTCCTCACCCACACCTTCCTCTTCCATGGTACCGAAATTATGCGCCAATTCCGTGCCTCCCGTGAAGAAAACGAAGATATCCATCACAAGTTAATGCGTGTCTACCCCGAAGTCCCTAGCTGGTGGTACTACCTCATCTTTGTCATCTCGTTCGGTGTGTCCTTTGCTGTGATCTACTGCTTCAAGATTGAACTGCCATGGTGGGGCATGTTCTTCGCCATAGCCATTGCTGCAATCTTTGTCCTCCCTATCGGTATCATCCAGGCCATTACCAACCAACAGCCCGGTCTGAATGTGATTACGGAATTCCTCATCGGTTTCGCTCTTCCCGGCCGCCCCATCGCCAACGTGACCTTCAAGACGTACGGCTACATCTCCATGTACAATGCTCTCATCTTTGTTGCCGATCTGAAGCTCGGCCATTATACCAAGATTCCTCCTCGCGCCATGTTCCACGTGCAGATCCTCGGTACCGCCATCGCAGGTGTGATCAATCTCGGTGTGGCTCGGTGGTTGATGGAAACCATTCCCAATATCTGTACTCAGGCTGGCTACCCCTTCACCTGCTCCTCTGCCCAGACCTTCTACTCTGCTTCCATCATCTGGGGTGTCATCGGTCCTCGCCGTATGTTCGCCAGCGACTCGCCCTACTCACCCACCCTCTACTTCTTCTTGATCGGCTTTATCTTGCCCATCCCCTTCTACTTTTTGTCCAAGCGCTACCCTAACTCCTGGTTCAAGTATGTGCATATTCCCCTCATCTTCAACGCTACGGGTATGATGCCGCCTGCTGTCCCCGTCAACTTCTCCATGTGGTGCGCCGTTGGCTTTATCTTCATGTTCTGGTTACGACGTTATAGACATGAATGGTGGATTAAGTACAACTATATCACTTCTGCCGCCTTTGATTCAGGTAAAGAGCTAAGGAAAGCGGGATGATGAACTAGGACACTGATGACCTTTTCTTTTGTTACATAGGCTGTGCCATTGCTACTTTAATCATCTTTGGTGTGGTCATGGGCTCGGGCTATTCACCAGATTGGTTTGGAAATGGCGGTCGTGGCCTGAATGAAACTCCCGACAACTGTCCCATGGCGCCTGCTAACTTTTATGGCGAATGTACCGCTTGTTGATTACCCCCCTTTTCCTTACATACTATAAAACCCTTCTTTAACTATAATTCTTTAGCAAATAAAAATCTATTCGTCTTCTTCATGTTATGCGTTTCCATAACGAAAAAGGAAATCCTGTTAACTTCGTTATTTGGCTGTGATTCGTTAATGGAGGAATGCTGCAGACAGAACCATCCGGACAGAACCAACCTGCGTATCCTGAATTTTGCTGACAATAAGGACTTACATGGCGGGGGACTCTCTGATTCCCTGACTTCAGTCCCGGTCATAGATGGGACTCAACTTGAAATGAAGATAAAACCGCCCCTGCCCACACGCTCCTCCAACAATGTGTGCCTATGCACTCTAGATTTCAAACCCCGATTGGCTATAAGATTTTTTTTTCTGCCCGTCCTTTATTTTGCTCCTTCTTCCCCTCGTCATTTCTTTTTGCCTCCACATTGTCATTCTCTTTTTTTCCATTAGGACAAACGAACGAACGAACGAACGAACGAACGAACGAACAAACGAACAAACGAACGAGTAAACGAACGAACGGTAACTCTTCCCTTCTCACGTCATGCTCATCTTTTGCTTACCATTACTAACTTTTTGTCTTTTGCATCGTTCCTCCTCCTTTTGACACTAGATCGGCCACGACGATGACGACGGCAATAGGGACGACGACGATGCTAATGACGACTCCACCACTGCTTCATGCCGCCCAAAAAGGCACTTTTAAAATTTATAAATGTAAAAAACATGGGGAAACCCTCGCAAATTTTTTTTAGGTGCACTCCCCTTCCATTATAGAATCTCGTAGTCCAAGTTACTAATAAAAGTGTACCAATTTTTTGCCCATACTCTTCTGCTACTATCTTTAATACTTTTACACAGCTTGGCCGTCTTTGTCCGTCTCCATTTGCTTCATTTTTACAGTAGCTTAGTAATTCTCATTACAACCCGTCACCATTTACACATTAGCTTAACTCCGGCCTCAAGCATAGTCTGTACCATAGCCCATTAATCCTATTGTACCAATAAAACTTTGTATGTATGCGAAGATAGACCTTACGATCATGAACTTGTCATTAGATTCATTACAACTAGTGAACCATTGGTGTTTTAGGAGTTGTCAATGATGAGCTACCCATCTGTAGTTTGGTTTTTATAGTGTACATGGTATTGTCATGGCTATGGATTTGAGAAACGTCTTTCGTAGGATGATTCAAGTAGGCTTTATTGATGGGATAGGACAAAAGGGCTATGGTACAGGCTATGTTTGGGGTTGTAGTTAAGCTAATGTGTAAATGGCGACGGGTTGTAATGAGAATGACTAAGCTACTGTAAAATCAAGCAAATGGAGACGGACAAAGACGGCCAAGCTGTGTAAAAGTATCAGTGATAGTAGCGGAAGAGTATGGGCAAACAATTTGTACACTTTTATTAGTAACTTGGACTACGAGATTCTACAAGGGAATGGGAGTGCACCTAAAAAAAAATTGCGAGGGTTTCCCCATGTTTTTTTACATTTAAAAATTTTAAAAGTGCCTTTTTGGGCGACATGAAGTAGTGGTGGAGTCGTCATTAGCATCGTCGTCGTCCCTATTGCCGTCGTCATCGTCGTGGCCGATCTAGTGTCAAAAGAAAGAGGAACGATGCAAAAGGCAAAAAGTTAGTAATGGTAAGCAAAAGATGAACATGACGTGAGAAGAGGAGAGTTACCCTTCGTTCGTTCGTTTGCTCGGTCGTTCGTTCGTCTGACGTCGTGGAGTAAAAAGAAGGACAATGGAGGCAAAAAAGTACTGACGAGGGGAAGAAGGAGCAAAGTAATACGACGGGCAAAAAAAAATAATCTTGAAGCGAAATCGGGCGGAGTTCGAAATCCCAGTCGTGGAGGATACAAAGAAAAAAAGAAGACCTTGTCGGCCCGAGATCAAACACCCACTTTTTCAAGGTTGCTTCAAGAGAGCCGATCTACACATCTTTTGACAAGGAGGTACAAAAGCAATTCAAAGCAAATAAGAGAAACAGTAACAACACAAGATCCTTTTTTTTATTGTAAAGAGAGAGAGAGTCCGAGGGAGGGGATAACTGTATCTAAACCAAAAGAGACACCGAGACACCACATTATACACTGTCATCACTTTGAAAAGAAAGCGTTAGTTCCTGCACTCACGAATCCATGCCTTGTCCTTTTTTTTTTTT
>LT554300.1:50598-61872 GCA_900079185.1 Absidia glauca
CCCATCAGCTTGAGGGTGGCATCGGTGTAGTGGTGGCGGAATAAGAGGGGATGGTCGGCGGCCTTTCGTAGTTGCATGACAATGTTGCCGAGGTTCTTGAGCCCCGGGTCCTTCTTGGTGTCCATGTCGATGCGTCGGTATGTTGAGATCAATGTCGAGTAGATGTATTCTTGGTGTGGTGTCATGGTGCAGTATTCGAGGTGATGGACCTTTTTGGGCAAATGGACCAGGACATGGGCTTTTCGTCGCCGCAGGACAAAGGGCGCCATCATCTTTTTCGCACGATCGATCCGTTGTTGAGAAAGCATCTGGGCCGCCTTGGTGGAGTTGTGAGGGGACGAAGCGGCATTGGCGGCAGTGACAGCACTTGAGTTTTTCAGCTTGAAGATCTTGTGCACATCCTCTTCGCTCCCGGTGAATAGCTTGGGCATGATAAAGATCAGGAGAGACACCAGTTCTTGCAGGTTGTTTTGTAAGGGCGTGCCAGTCAGAAGCAGCCGGAAGGGCACCTTGAGTCGCATCAGATGGTCGTACCGAGCACTGGCGTAGTTCTTGATCATATGGCCCTCGTCGAGAATCATCGAGTCGCAGCGGAGTTTGCGTAAAAAGCGCCTGTCGTCAGAGTTGCCGCACACCATCGAGTACGTCGTCACCACAGCTTGAATGTCGTTGCGTTCGCCCAAGAGTTCTTTTTGCAGCGCCAGTCTTGCCGCCTGAGAGCCATAGTAGCACCGCACCTCCAGCGCAGGACAGAAGCGTTCGAATTCCCGCAGCCAGTTGTCCAGGGTCGAGGCAGGCACCACAATCATATGAGGACCCCGAGAAACACCGAGCTCTTGTAAGCGGCCCAAAAAACTGATCACCTGTGCGGTCTTCCCCAATCCCATCTCGTCAGCCAGAATGCCAGAGATCCCTTTACGGTAGAGAAGAAGCATCCAGTTCACACCAATGAGTTGATACGGCTTGAGGGTGAATTCAGGGTTCAGAATGCCAGGTTGTTGCGTTAAAAAGCCATCCATTGCGTCCTTGTATATCGCACTCGAAGTATCCAAAGCCAAGTGATGATCCTTGTTCAAATCCATTTCAGTCAAATGTGTCCCTGCTTCTTCATCCACAGCGCCTGGCGATCCACCAATTGTTTCCCAAATGTTGAGTATCGTTTGTAACTGCGTGCCCCGATGTTCGATGCTTTGTATGATTTGATCCACCACCAAGTAACCTTGCATGATATCCATATAAGTGTCGACGTAGGTTACGCTGAGCCCCGGTTGTTCCTTGAGTTTGGCTTTTAGATCTTCCAGGTGATCGAAGGGTCGTAAGCTGATGAGTTTGGTCGCCTGAGTCAAGTCGCATCCCACCACATCCATGATTTCTTGAGGTTTGGCTGTATTGAAGAACGCCACCGTTTGTGCTGCTTCCATCATTTGTCTTCGGCCTGCCCAGGATGCTGCTGCTGCTGTTGTCGTCGTCTTGCGTCGCTGCCGTCGGTCTTGATCATCATCATCATCAGAAGAAGAAGAAGGCGTATGGGCTCGTTTCCGTCGTTTACGAGAAGGCGTTGTGCGAGGAGGGGTTGGAGCTGGCACGGCTGAGGCATCCAATTGAAGCATCGCCTTTGTAAACTGGCCATTGTTGTCGTGCAGAGCTTGGAGGAGTAGACCACGGGACAGAGTAGGGAATCGTTCACGCAACAGGGCCAATTTGCTTTCGACCGACGCTGCATTCAGGCGGATATTCATTGTCGTGCTTTCGTCCATATAATCGTCCAGATCGTCGTCATCGGTATCCGTTGAATGGGTGCTGCTGCCATCGTCATCGTCATCGTCTTCACTGGTTTCATCATAACTGTTTTCATCATGGTTGCTTCCGTCTTCCTCGGCTGATGTGTGAGAAGAATCCGAATGATCGTCAAATAAGGCCGCCGTTCTCCTGCGGTGCGATCGTCCTGTTGTGCTTGTCAATGGTGGATTGGTCAAAAGAGACGGTAAGAGGCTGCGTGCGGGATTCGGCAAGGAGGATCCATCGTTGGCATCAAGGCTGCGTCTTATAGGGCTGAGGCGGAAGCGGGAGGTGTCCATGGTGGGAGGTGTGTTGTTGAGATTCCGGACGCTTTTCATAATGTCTTTGACTGGCATCATGCGTCGTGATCGATCAGGTGTTGTCGAAGTCGAAGGTGCTGTGCTTGGAGACCGAAAGCCTTTGAGACGATTAGGCGATGAAGGAAGCACCATTGCAAACGTTTGTAAATGTGGAGGAAGAATGTAAAACAAAGAAAGAAAGTAAAAAAGGGTTTTGCTTTATACAGGTCAAGTGCGGCGTTTGAAATTATTTACCAGCCTGGACAAAGAAAACCAACGAACGTCGCCCAAGCCAATTCTCCTAGATGGATCCATTTCCTGCTTGAGCTTGTAATTGCCGTACTCTTAAGATATGGTTGGGTGGAAGGTCATGGACTTGTGTCTTGTGGTTTCCAGACTCATATCCTTTGCGCAGGGTTGTTCGATCACAGACAGTAGTTGAATGCAACACAACTTTTGGTCTTTAGTATAGGCTGCCCTCCTCGGTGCTTTCTACTCTCAAGCCTCCTTTTGCCATGGTCTTCCAAATGATTCATTATTTTAGCTCATTTATCCATCCATTCATATATACATACACCCAATTTTTAATAAACGTCATACATTGTATCCATGCACTTGAAAGTCTGAGTTTTATTGATTGGTACGCTAAAAGCTGGCTACATCTAGGGTTAAACTACAAGTCTGAGTGAGATTGAGAGGGCTGACAGGTCATGACAAGACTAATCTAGTGTAATAGCCAAAGCGATGAAGGAGATGAGCGCTGGTGGGAGTCACAAAGGTATCTGTGGCAGAGTGGGCAAAAGGGTAGTGCTCTTCATCAAGGCAAAGGTGAGGGAATCTATTATGGAAAATCAATGCAGTGAGAAAAAACTTCGAGTGTTTCCCCATAGTGTTCGTAATCCCTGAATTCAAACCCGCTAAATCGTCATTCCTTCCTAAAGCCAGAGAGCCTATATCCTTTGTCATTCTGTTGAATCTAGTGAGAAAGACGAGTAATGACGGAAGAGGTGGACATAAAACTAAGAAGAAGAAGGTTACCCTGCGTTTATCGTTAAAGGTTGCTGTGTACAGTTCATGTCAGAGGCGGTACCATGGCAAAGCCGATGGGACAAAAAAAGTGATGGGGAAGGAAAGAAGATGCAAAGAAAAGGTAGAGGAAGAAAATCGACCCCTTGTTGGTGAGAGAGGGAGGTGGGCGGGGTTTGAAAATGCTATAAGTCTCCACTTTTTCCAGAGTAAGGCTACTGTAGCAGGAAATGAGTAAAAGTCATATGGAGCAGGAGAGAAGTATGCTTTATTGAGTGAATGAGACTATAATCAAGTTATATGTCTAAGTGTAAGGGCAGGAGTGACTTGCCATGCGGTAACTAATGTAGTGTAACGACGTTGGGAATGGAGGAGGGGAGAGCAGACTACCGGTTTTAAAAGCATCAGATGCGATGGACACAGGGATCAGGCCACAGGATAGTGCACTTCAGCAGTGCAATGGCTATGGAATCTACTATGAATGAGATGAGTGCACGAAAAAAAAAAATTCAAGGGTTTCCCTCTGTTTTTCATATTTAAAATTTTTAAAACAGCCTTATCTTGTGATATAAAGCAGTGGGCGAGTTGTCATCGTCGTCATTGTCTTCGTTATCGTCGTCGTCAGCGTCGTAGCCGAGATCTAAAGTCGAAAAGAAAATGTTGGTCATGGTAAGCCAAAAGATTAGCAAGGTGCTGAGATGAGGTGAGGGTAATCGTTCGTTCATTCATTCGTTCGGAGGAAAAGGAGGAGAAGGAAAAAGGGCAGGGGCAATGTAAATGACGAGGGGAAAATGACGAGGGAAAAAAAGTGATGATGAGTGGAAGAAGAAGCAAAGAAAGGAATTGGTGGGGAAAAAGTCATACTTATAGACATTTTTCAATCTCCGCCGTGAGCGGAGTTTAAAAGCCAACGGGAGTGCAAATTTACCATGTTGGCCTAGCCACCACCTTTTTTTATGGACTACAAGTAGCCATAGAGAATGAGCATGACAATCTACGGATCCAATCTTCCAGATAACGCCCACACCATTTTCCAAACACAACAAGACACACTTTTTCGGGTATAACAACGTTTTTTATTTACATCACTAAACTATACTCGTACTATCCAAGGTCAAGAAATCTATTGAAAGCAAAGAAGATGAGCAACGATTCAAATAGATATCAGAATCATATCTTCGATGATGGTTGTTGAAAAACTCAGTTATGAATGCGATGATAAGTCCTTCTCTTCATTAGCTTCAGAAGCAGAACTGACGTTTGTACTTTATGGTTTCATCATTTTCTTCAACAGCCATCATCAATGATTGGTCCAAGCCACTTACCATTCAATGTTCTTCGGATCCACGGAGAGAGAGGATCAAACAGCCCACAGAATGAAGTCCTTAGCCTATAGTAGTAGAGAAAGTGGTTAGATTTCCAACGTACTGATAACATCAATGATAATATCAACCCCAATCACAACAGTAATCAAAGAAGAGAAGGAATCAGATGGTGATGCATGTTTTTAACCCGAGTCGTCATGCTTTTCTGAAAAAGGTGGGATCTCTTAATCATATTCCTTCTCTTCTAACTTCCAACATTCTCCGAACAACCCAAAAGTGTAAAAAGATGCTTACCAAGAGAAGAGTCCAAGATGAGAGAGTGGTGAAGTAAAGAAGAAAGGGAATTTGCAAAGTGTGCCCCCTATTTATAGTGATCCCGACCGAAAAAATTTTCTCCAAAATTTGACTGTTGAAATTTTCTCACCAAAGCGGAGTTCAAGCTCGAAATTCCCGACACCTGGACTGTTGTTTGGGTGTTGGATTGGCACATTGGCTTTCCCAAACTCATCCCCCGTTACCCTTTACTCTGCCCAGTTTCCTTGCAAAGAATGTACTCGTTTGATACCCTTGAGGGGCATACCTGTCAAAAAAAAGTGATATTTCTGGAAACATAAGCTTTCCAGAAAGATCTTCCAGAAAGATCAAATTCAAACTCCGGCGACGTCCTTCCTTTTTTTTTTTTGCGGAGTGTGCATTTATGTCTCTTTCTCTTTCTTTCTCTCTTCTTCATCGACCATGCCGCCCAAGAGCAAACCCGATACCCAAGCGAACGAAGTCCTGAAAACGCAGATCGATGTGTCGATTGGTGCCGCCCGCTCCTTGATCCAGTCCTGGCTCCCTGCCCCTCAACCTGGCGAAAAGATGGACGATGATCAAGATCAAGATGATCTCTTTCAAAAATTCTCCACAGGTCGACCTGATCGGTAAGTACTCTATTATCCCGTGAAAAAAAAACTCATCATGTTTATAGTTTAGGATTGGGGGCGAAACACCTGTCTCATAATGAAGCCATGAAACTTCAGGGAGGGACACGACAAGAGATGCAGCTCAAAAACAAGATTTTAAATCAGAACCAGCGGGCAAAACGGGACGATCACAGCAGTAACAAGCGGAAGGACGACGACAGTGACGACGACGACGAGGCACCCAAAAACGTCAAAAAGAAGAAAACCATTGGTGGCCAAGGCGACTTTTTGTCACTGTATTTGAACGAACGGTCCAGCAAAAAGAAGAACAAGGCCAAAAAATAGACACACACACACACTCTCTCTCTCTTGTATATACACCCTTGTTAGATTTAGTCCTTGTAGTATACCTCCAGCAGCAATGAATAAAAAAAAAAGTATCAATGTGATGACAAATGGTTTATTTATAGGGGGGGCTAATCAGATCTAACGACAAATTGACTATCAGCAGGTAAACAGTCCAGGACCAGTTCGATATATGTGGAGGAGGAGAAGCGTGAAGGGTAGACCCGGGCGATTTTGGCTTGAGGCATGGCAGTGATGGATCCCGTCAGTTTCGGCTCCTTGTCCAACGTCACCAACGTAGGGAGATTGTCCGCAACCGCGTTGTCTTGATAGTAGCCCAGGTAAGGATCGAGTTTGGTTTGGTTCTTGGTAGTCATGGCGACCCAGCACCCCGTGGATGCTGGTGAGAGCAGAGAAGGTTTGATCCGGTAGCACCAGATCGACTTGCGCTGGGATAACGCCTTGGCCTTTTTCTCCAACGAGAGGGATTGTTTTCGAGTCAGGGAGTGTGAGGTCAGGTCTTGCACCGGGATCAAGGTCGTGGAGGCTGGTTCGGCTTGGTGGTGGTGAAAGAGGCTGCCAAAAAGAGAGCGACGGCGGGGAGTGCCAAGAGATAACGACCGGGCAAGTGGGACCAGGCTGTTTTCGATCGCTTTGAGTTCAGTAGGGGCACTTTGCGGGCTTTTCGTTTGATCCGGGGAAGAGGGTGGAGGAGGTGCAGTTGTTGGCGGAGGTGCAGGTGTGGTGGCTGGAGGCATCGTCTTGGCATCAGGGAAGAAGGGGCGAGGCATCATCATCATGGGTTGGAAAGAAGGTCCGTTCGGGAAACCCATAGGAGGTAAGAAGGGTGGTACAGTGGGGATCATGGGTTGCGGCATTGGTAGTAAGAGTGGTTGCGTGGAAGGAAGTGACACTTGACCCCCGGGATAAAACGACGAGGGTGGATCGATACAGGGCGCAGGTGGGTGTAGTACCGAGTCTTGATGCTGAGAGGACCCCGTGATCGGTGACCAATATGACGATACATCGTGATGGCGATGATAATGCTGCAAGGATTTCCGGCGGCCAAGAAGAGGAGGAGGGTCTGCATGATAAACATCATCTTGGTCAAAGTCGTAATTCATGCCATTGTTGATCTGATCAAAATAGTATCGATTGCTGTCCTTTTGTGGTGAGGCATGAAGGGTGCTACTGCGTCGTTGCGGTCGTTGTCGTCGTTGTCGTCGTACTTGTCTTGCTGGCGAAGTAATCGTAGGATACCAATCCCTGTGATAGCTTTGGGTCCAGGCATCGTCGTCATCATCATCATCGTTGGGTGCCGAATTGGGAAAGGTAGCCAAGGAGCGTCTTCGTCTGGTGGTCCAATGAGCAGGTGCTGA
This sequence comes from Absidia glauca, assembly GCA_900079185.1. Lineage (NCBI taxonomy): Eukaryota > Fungi > Mucoromycota > Mucoromycetes > Mucorales > Cunninghamellaceae > Absidia > Absidia glauca. Next base: position 57,657 of record LT554300.1, read on the forward strand.
AGCCATGTCATCGTCATCGTCCAATACAAAGTCATTCGGCATCCTTTCTAATTCCGTATGTACAACGACGTCAAACATGCGACAGAAAAGAAGCTAAAGTGAGTACTCCCATTGCCTGACCCCGGTTATAGTCTTACCTGGAGAATAGCATTGTCCATAGATATCTTCTTCTTTCTCTGCATAATAGGGCCATGTCTTGTAGGATTCAACAGGGAATGAAGGTTGCCGATCTTGCCGTTTGAATGTCGTCGATGGAGATGCTGGGAATCGTGGTTTGGGATGTTGGCGATATCCCGTATTGACCTGCTCTCTTGGGTAATCAGTATAAAGGTAGACCATGTTTATAAATGTAGATGGATTGAAGGAGAAGAAGAAGCGAGAAATGTAAAAAGTTGGAAACCCCGGATTTATATGTAGACAGGCACCCAAATTGGCAATGCCGGATGCGGGATTTCAAATAGGAGCGGGGATTTAAAATATTGACTTTAATGCATGATTGGAAGAGGTGGTATTAATGCCAAGTGAAAGAGACAAATGTACAGGTAAAAGAAGTAAGCAAAAGAGATATATACACAAAGGGAAATATATGTCTACTAGAAAAAAGTGGATAAACTAGGCAGTGATCATTGTAGAGGAGAGCTGTTGCTGTTCTTGACGTTTCTTCTTTGCTGCCATGAATGCCGCACGCATCTTGAAGTAATCCTTGTGGAGTCCACATTCAGTCTTTTGTTGGCCAGCCCAGCGTCCATCACGTTCACCATCAGCACCGCTGGTTCCGGTGGGTACTTTGGTAGAATGATAGTCGCCAATGGATTTGTACCCCTGATCAATCAAAGCGTTGTACGGTACTTCATTCGCCCGGATGTACGTCCACACCTGTTGAAAATCCCACAAGGCCAAAGGGTTCAGCTTGATCAGTCCGGTGGCATCGACTTCCAAAATGGGAATGTGTTCACGATCACCTTGTTGGCTGCGACGGCGACCCGTGATCACCGACTTGACATTGAGTGTATCATAGGCACGGCGGGCAGGCTCCACCTTGACCAGGTAGTCGTACATGTCTTCATCGACCTTCCAAAGCTCGGCACCATGTTCACGTTCGAATTCGGCTGTGGTGGATGCATCCATGGGCTTGAATACACGAAGAGGTACGGCATAGGTATCTTGACATTTCTGTGCCAGATCAAGGGTTTCTTGGAAATGATAGAGTGTGTCGAGGAAGATCAAGGGCACAAGGTGGGGCTGGTCACGTTCGAGGCTGATTTTGCTGATCATATCTACTGTGGCGAGGCCTAAGGCAAAGAGTAGAGAAATGTCAGTATCATGAATCAGAGCAATTTGGTGTGCTTCTTTTTACCTGTTAGCCCAAAGGCTGTGGTTTGGTAGAGATTGGGGAGATGGTCGATTGCCCATGCTAGGATTTCGGGAGGTGTCAAAGTCCAAAGATGTTGGTTGATACTTTCGAGAAGATCTGGTGTCAAATCAGCACCAGATTGGATTTGAGTGTTGTAAGAGGTTCGGATAGGCATGATTGTTAATTCGAGTCAACTGAAGAAAATGATGGGGAAGGAAGATAAAGGATCAAAAGGATCAAATTTATACGACATGGCGGGGTTTTAATAATAAAGGCCAAGCATTGACCAATGAACAAGACATTTGATGGTGACATTGGATACAGATATTGCGGGAGAGTCACTTTCTCGACTCGTCCATCCCATACACTCATGTGGGAGGCAAGGGAACGGAGTGATTACTCATGGCTTTGCACCTTTGATTTCTAAGCGCTGGATTAGTAAGAGCACAAAGAACTTTGGCCAAACTCTATCTCATTTTGTTTTCCTTATACTATGGGCCGATGAGGATCATAGTGGCATTTTCATCATCTCAGTCCACCTTCTTTCAACAGGATCGACAGAGGAGATATCGATCATCAATTGCCAAACTCCGAGCGTCAAAGGCGGGGGTTTATTAAAGCTCCGATCTGTCCATGCGCAAACTTAGCTGCAAAGAAACACTTTTTTCAATCCGTTTCGTTGCATCTTCTTTGCTTCGTCATCACTTTTTTTCTTTCCATCGACATTTGCATCGCTCCACGATCGATGACGACGACGTTGACGACGAACACTGGGTAACTTTCTCCTTCTCACCATCTTGTCCATCTTTTGTCTTACCATGACTAACATTTGCCTTTTGCATCATTGCTCCTTTTTTTCTCAAGAGATTGAAAGGATGGCAACGGATATAGACTCTCTGCCAACAGGATGAAATGAACGTGCTCTTAGATTAGGGATTGGACGGAAGGGAATACGAAAAACATGGGGAAGCCCTCTTTGGTGCACTCACTTTTCATTGTAGATTTTGTACCCCTTGCACTGCTAAACATCACTACCCATTTGCCTATTCCCCTTAGCTCACTACCATGGACACTTTTTGAGCCGCTGGTCTGCTCTCTACTCCTTCCTTCTCTTGGCCATGACACTAGGTTAGTCCTTCCACGTCCTGTACAGCATACCTTCCCTCCCATATAGCTTAAAAATAGTCTCTTTCACGCAATAAAACTTACTTGAAACCATATCCATGACTACAGTCTCGATTCCTAGGACCAAACCTGAGCGAAGGAACCGAGATTCCAGTGTTGGTGCTCTGGCTCGACTTTTATAGTGTGTGCAATATGAATTTTCACTCTGTATTAGGTTTCTGAATGAGTGAAACTCACTTTACGGCTTTTGAACTTTGACTTTTAAACTTTACCTACACTAGTACCATGTATCCCTAGCATCCTCCGGTTACAAAAACCGAAGGATGCTCTAAATATTTTCAAATTCCGATTTTTGATTTTTGAAAAAAAAGGGTAGGCCATCCCGGGGAATGCTACAGACAGAACCAGCCGGACAGAACCCACCTGCGTATCCTAAATTTTACTGACAGTAAGGACTTACAGTGCGGGGAACTCTCTGAGTCCCTGACTTCAGTCCCGGTCATAGATGGGACTCAACCTGAAATGAGAAGATGAAACCGCCCCTGCCCACACACTCCTCCAACAATGTGTGCCTATGCATTCTAGATTTCAAACCCCGTTTGGCTATAAGATTCTTTTTGCCCGCCCTATTATTTTGCTCCTTCTTCCCCTCGTCATTACTTTTTTGCCTCCATTGTCATTCTCCTTACTCCACAACGTCAAATGAACGAACGAACGAGCAAACGAACGAACGAACGGTAACTCACTTCTTCTCATGGTCATGTTCATCTTTTGCTTACCATTACTAACTTTTTGCCTTTTGCATCGTTCCTCTTTTTTTAGACACCAGATCGGCTACGACGATGACGACGGCAATAGGGACGACGACGATGCTAATGACGACTCCGCCACTGCTTCATGTCGTTCAAAAAGGCACTTTAAAAATTTTTAAATGTAAAAAACAGGGGAAACCCTCGCAATTTTTTTTTAGGTGCCCTCCCATTCCAATGCAGAATCTCGTAGTCCAAGTTACTAATCAAAGTGTACCAATTCTTTGCCCATACCCTTCCGCTACTATCTTTGGTACTTTACACAGCTTGGCCGTCTTTGTCCGCCTCCATTTGCTTGATTTTTACAGTAGCTTAGTCAATCTCATTACAACCCGTCGCCATCTACGCATTAGCTTAACTCCGGGCCTCAAACATAGTCTGTAACATAGCCCATTAATCCTATTGTAACAATAAAACTTTGTATGTATGCGAAGATAGATCTTACGACCATGTACATGTCATTAGATTCATACAACTAGTAAACCAATGGTGTTTTTGGAGTTGTCAATGATGAGCTACTCATCTGTAGTTTGGTCTTTATAATGTACATGATATTGTCATGGTTATGGATTTGAGAAACGTATTTCGTAGGATGATTCAAGTAGGCTTTATTGATGATGGGATAGGACTAAAGGGCTATGGTACAGACTATGTTCGGGGTCGCAGTTAAGCTAATGTCTAATGGCAACAAGCTATTGTAATGGGAATGAGTAAACTGCTGTAAAAAGTAAGAGAATGGAGATAGACAAAGACGGCCCAGCTGTGTAAAAGTATCAGTAATGGTAGCGGAAGGGTATGGGCAAAGAATTGGTATACTTTGATTAGTAACTTGGACTACGAGATTCAACAATGGAATGGGAGTGCACCTAAAAAAAAATTGCGAGGGTTTCCCCATGTTTTTTACATTTGAAAATTTTAAAAAGAGCCT
>LT554300.1:69139-87784 GCA_900079185.1 Absidia glauca
TACTTAGACTTATCGTTTTAGTCATCACCTCATGAATGAATACATAAAGCAAACTTTTTACATATAGACTTCAAAAGCAGGAGAGGGGGAATTGAGACGGGATTACATTATAAATGTCAAAATGGTTCTTGTCGCAGAGCATAAATAGCCACTACACAGGTAACGCACAATCAATCACTACAAATGTAGAGTCCAAAAATCAACACTTTACAAACACAGAGCCTACAACAAATCACAACAGACGTAAAAGCTTGCGCCACCAGGGGTGACAGTAATCATTGTTCATTTATAAAGTATAACAGGGGGTAGATAACAAAAAGGATGGCTGACTAGGATAAATTAAATGGCTAAAGACTAGAGATCATGATCATCAGCGGCAAGGTTTGACAGGCCACGGCGGATATAGCGTTGAAAGTAAGTGCCGGTCTGGCTCAAGTAGGTATTCACCTTGGTTTCCGCAAAGGGGTATTTCTTTTGGAACTCATACAGTTCGATAATTCCCTGCAAAAAAAAAAGGGGAGTGAGTCATGGTCAAGGTGTGTGTGTGTGTTTTTACCTGTTTGGTTTCTTCCCGTGTGCCGATCTTTTCAAAAATGTGTTTCAAAATGTTGTTCATTTCATAGTCCGACAGTGAATTGCGGTTCGATTGTGGCGGGTAGTGATCCATGTAGGGTTGAGATTCGGCCATAGGAGAGGGTGGATATGTTGCCATACCGGCCACGTTCATCGAGAGAGGAGGGGGAGGCGGTGGAGTAGATTGCATTTCGGCCATTTGCCCATCAGAAGAAGGGAATGAGCTGATGGACGTGGATCGGAAGAGTTGGCTGGATCGGATGGAGGACATGGAGGACGGTCGTGAGGAGTAGGCTGCTTGTTGCTCGTCAAGATGGTGATGATTCTGTTGATGTTGTTGATAATGATGTTGGTGCTGTAAAGTGGGTGATGCAAGATGATTGGTTGGAGGCGAAGTAATAGCAGGGTGGTGTTCCTGTTGATGATGATATTCTTGTTGTTGCTGATGTTGCTGTTGTTGTTGCTGCTGCTGCTGCTGCTGTTGTTGCTGTTGTTGTTGCTGTTGCTGCTGTTGTTGTTGCTGTTGCTGCTGTTGCATTTCCCTCTTCTTCTTGCAAGCTTCCAACATATGATGTAGATAAGGGTAGACACTGCTGATTTGTGGCTCTTCGATCAATCCCAAGTGCTGGAACACACCTTCACCGAGTCCATTCACCATTTCTAGAAGCAAAGTCTTGACCGTGCGCAGAGGAAGTTCACCCAAAGGTACATTGTCTTGGGTCCGGCGTTTCCATTCGTTTGGCGGAGTTACCAGGAAGAATTGGTTGATTTCAAAGAGCAGATGGTCCGGCTGCAGTGTGCCCGATCGCAGGTTTTCTTGGATGGTCTTGGCCAGCTTCCAGAGACATTTCATAATGAGTTCGGTGTACTTGGTTTCCTTGCTAGATGACAGATCCCCCGGTCGGAGTCCTGCTGAGCATGTGCCCAAGATAGACAAAAGAGCGCTATTAAAAAAGAGAAACCCCGTTTAGTTCATCATGCATACCCATTCCGCTCATTGTTACCTAAACGTCGCATTGCGTTGACTGTTTTCAAGCACCTTGACCATTGCCACATTCAGAGCCTTGGATAGCTGTGGTCCAGATTCCAACGAGAGCATATTCTGATCCAGGAGACGATGAGCAAGTTCTTGTAACAAGTGATGGAGGGCATCCTGGGAGACGGCCACTGCTAGATCGCGATTCGAGAATAAGAGGACCAGGGCATTGACCAAGTGTTTGCATAATCGGGTGGTGATGGGGCTTCTGGGATCTACAGTGGAATAGGCCAGGCGGACTTGTAAAGTGATGGCATTGATCAAAGGGCCCATGTCAGGTAAAATCACTTCGGGGTGGGTGTTTAGGTGCCTGTCTAGCTGTTTCAACGCATCGATACTAGGTTGGGGATCGCCACTTGTGATTTGAGCAATGATATAATCGACAATGTATTCTCTTTGGTCTTGATGTTGATGTGGTGACGAGTAATATGGAGATCCCATAGCGGTTACTTGGTGATGTTGTTGAGCTGGCGGAGGCGGTGAGTAATATTGCTGCTGCTGCTGCTCTTGAAGTTGTGGGGGTGGTGCATGGTAACTATGATGGATTTGTTGTTGTGTTGCTGTACGTGGTTGCCGCATCGAGGAGGGTCCTGGTAAAGTCCTTGGTTCAGAGCCTCCGTCTTGATGATAGCGATCGTCATCGTCCATTAAATCAGCATCTTGATGATAAGTGGATGGTGGGGGAGGTTGAGCAGGGCGATTGTGGTTGCTAGGCTGCGGTAGAGAGCGAGGTTTTCCTATTCTTGACCGAGGGGTTCGAGGCAAACTGCTGATAGGTGGTAAATCATCCACATCCATTTCATCCGAATCCTGTTGCTTTTGCTGTTCCTGCTGTAAGCGTTCCTTTTCGGCCAAAACACTCGGCGATGGTTTGGTGCGTTTCAGTCGTTCCTCCAGCATTCCCTTTTCCTTTTCACCCAGGCGGCTGACATACTTGAATACGGGGTCACCAATCAAGATATAGGCTTGGGCAATAGCACTGAGAGCGGCATTTCGTACACCTGCATCACGATCACCAATATGTGTAGCAATGAGTGGCAAAGCCTTGTTGGGTAACATCACCGCCGTGCCATTTTGCTGAATCAGAGAGCCTACTTCATCCAAACATTCTGCACGAGCCTTGGCGTTCTTGGAGTTTGCCGCGGTATCCAGTAAAAAGTTGAGCATTTTGCTTGCCGGGTAGATGACACAGATCGATGTGAGAATGGATCGGATCCGCGCACGCATCGTCTCTTTGGGATCGCCCACCTAATGATCAGACCAATTAGTCATTAGTTCACTACTAATCCCCCCCCCATTTGTGTTTGTTACCTTGTTGATCAAGAAGGGTAAAAACGAGACAGCTTCATATTCAGAGAGTGGTGCCCCTTCGCTATCAAAGACCGCCACCAAATGTTGAGCCAGATCCAAACACTTGATCAGCATGCTTGTATTGGTGTCAAAGAATCGAATCGTCAAGTACTTGAATAGCAAGTCCGCATTGGCCAGGTACCGTTTCTTCATCTCGTCATAGTCCAAACCATACTTGTCCATAGCGATATCGGGTTGAGTGATGCATTCGTCCAGTTGAGTAAGGGCGTTCAGGCGATCTCGTTCGGCGTATTGGTTGGAGCTAAACATAAGGGTGCATATGTCAGGGTGGATATGAGGCTCACAAGCCGCACGAAGAAGATCTACCACATCGGAGCGCGGGGTATCAAATTGCCATCGGATTTCCTTCTTTGCACGCATTTGTTTGGCCCGAGGATCGTTTGTTAAGATGGGAGGGCGGGCTTGTTCAGTGGAGGCACCATTGGTAGCCGCGGATGATGATGATGTAGCCGCTGTGCGAGGAGCCATGAGTTTCTTTCTTCCCAAAGATGTTTTCAGTCGACTTGCTGGAGGTTTATCGTCGGATCCATTGGAAGCGGCCGAGTCGGGTCGACGTGCTGATTCAGGGGCTGTTACAGTAGAAGCCCGCTTAAGCTTGGTGGCGGTAGGTGCTGCTGTCTTTGGCGCTGCTGCTGGTGTCGGAGTCGCTGTCGGAGCTGTTGCTGGTGCTGATCCACGGGCTGCTTCCACAAAGGGCATCACCGTTTGTTTCTGTGCGCCTTTCAATTCCGAGACCTTGTGCATGACACTGTCGTAACCTGTGTTGGCCACCACCAAAGGAAGTACCGCCTGAGCACCCTTGCGTACATCTGCATTTCGATCTTGTAAACAGGAAAGCACAGGTGAGATGAGAGGCGAGTAGTCGACCGTAACACCAGAAGGATCGTCCTCGGCCAATGAAGTTGACAACCACGACAAGAGCTCTTTACGTAAAGTAGGTGAGTCAGCTGCCAGACTAGTCCCAAACGCACCGATCAGGCCTTCCATGCCACAGGTTTGTCGAATCGTTTCCAATGTAGCCACACCAGCACTGCGTACATTCGCCTTGTTATCGGATAAGACAGAGGTGACATTGCCAGCTAGCACCTTGACATACTTTTCAAACGGCTTCCCCATCGAGACGACCAGCAAGTCCGTGATTTGCACCGCCTGGATCTGTAAGAGTTTGTTGCTATCGTTCAGTCGCTGTTTGAGTACACTAGGGAATTCACCTACGATTACGATGGCAGAAGAGTGGATCAGTACAACGGTTATAGCAGGTCTTACCCGAGAATACAGGTATGGACTTACCGAGGTTTGGCTTGATCCGTTTATTGGCACCCTCAATAATAGCGAGTACCTTGTCCAGACCTTCTTTGCGCTTTTTCCAATTGGCATCATTACAATCAGAGGCTGTTTTGGCGAGTTGGTTGGCAATATCGACCCGAGGAATCAAAGAGTCCAGGGCATCAGCATCAGCATTCCCACCTCCGCCACCACCACCACCGTTGCTTGTGGCCTGGATAAAATAAAAGTGAAACGCATTAGCACAACTGGGATGTTCATCGCCATTCATCAAACTTACAGCAGCAGGCGCCTTGGTTGGTTGAGGAGGGTCCATTTTCGATACTTTTTCAAATTCACTCTCGATATTCGCCATCAAAGCCGGACTAACATCTTGGACAAAGGTGATGATTTCTATGATAGTATACAATTGGTGAGTTCCCCATCCTCAAGGCTTCTCATGTCATTCCATCTTACCTGGGCCAATGTACATGCGCAAGATTCCCAAGACAGTAACAGCACTGGTGCGCACGGCAGCATTTGTATTAGACAAGGCAGTTTTGACAAAATCGATCAGATCACGGATTTGAAGGCCAGAGATACCAAAGTCCGACAACGCCTGATGGATCCAGATCAATGAGTCCGCCACCACTTTGGGAGATTTCGCCTTTTTCCAGATAGGATACGACTGAGAGAGGACGAATTGAAGCGAGGTCTTTTCAGCAAAAGCAACGAGACATTCACCGGCAGGCTTTTTCAGTTTGATATCACCTAGTTTCTCGACCATTCCTATTTACATAGATGAGACGTAAGGTTAGCGTCAGTTGAGATTAGGTCCCCGCCCCCTTTACAATCATTCATCAAAAAAACGGTACCTGGAATACCAATGGCAGCACAGGACCGTGTGAAGGACGGACAGATGGTAGCCAAGAGTTGAATTACGCCATAAAGTTTCGTCATCACTTGAAAGTTCATTTCCTTCCACCCAGGTTTCTTCGATAAGCAGCGAATCACGATTTCCACCTCAATGTCAGAAGGATCCATACCAGATTCAAAGTGTGTGTGTAAGGCTTCCATGGCCGCCAGTCGAGCTTTCCATTGACTTTGACCGATTTCTTCCCAGATGTTTGTTGGAATGTAGTCGTTCACCCGGGCTTCGGCATCTTCGCTGGAGTACTTGTACTTGACTTCTTCAGGGCCACTAGAGGGTGGGAGCTTGGCAGCTTTCTTGGGTCCAGCAGCAGCAGCGGCAGTAGTAGCGGCAGGTTTGGATGGTGCTTTAGAGGAAGAAAGGGTGGGCTTTTTGGCGCCGGCTAACCTTGCAGGTGGTTTGCGCTTGGGTGGTGTCATTTCAGTAGCTGGCATGGCCACGTCGTCATCTTCTGCTGGAGGGGGTGGAGGAGGGGCGGGCTTGACAACCTAAAGAAACAGATGAGTATGTGCAAATCTGGGTTTATTCCATCTTGACCTACCTTTTTCGGTGGGGGAGGAGCAGCTTTTTTGACAGCAGCAGGAGGAGGCGGAGGTTTCTTAGCCACCACTGGTTTTGCCTTGACTTCAGCCTTGTCAAAGTATTCCTTGATCTTGTTCTTCTTGATATCATCCAATGAGTCAGTATACACCAGCATTGGTTTTTCCCCCACGACTTTACTGAGAGTCCCCAATCCTTCGGCACTGGCTTCACGGGCGGTAGCATCTGCATCGTCGAGGGTCTTGAGCATCAATTCGGCGAATATCTTGATTTCAGCTTTGGCGGGTACCTGGCGGATTGTTTGAAGCTGACGAGTTACTAATTTAACGGACTGGGCACGGATTTGAGGGTTCTTGTGTTTGACAGCCGTCGTTATATCTTCGACGATCTCCATAAGGGGTACAGATGAGAAGATAGCGTGTAGAGAGTTGGCAAGTTGTTCGAGAATCGCAGGTTTTCGTTCCTTCAGCTTTTCAATCATAGGAGGTGCCACCTACATTATAATAAACATACCATTTTCAGTTAGTCAAGTGGTTGAGACCCATGGTTTTTTTTCTTGTTTCTCACCAGTGATTTGTATTTCCCAAAATCCGACCGTAATCCAGTAGCCAAGGCTTCAATACAACTTGCTGTGGCACCCACAAGTAGGATGTTTGCATCGTTGATACGCTATTCGACCCCGAATAAAAAGTTGGTTATGAATAAAGAGTGACTAATGCGAGTAGGGTTGAAGACTGGCCTACCTTTGTCAATGCCCCGACAAGTTCAGAGTAGTCCTTATCCATGATCTTTGGTGTTTTCGTTGATTCTAGTAGTGCGTCCAAAGCTTCCCGTCGTTCTTGCCATTTTTTGGAAGCCTACAAGCAAAGAGATAGAGAGATAGAGATTTAGCGGGAGTAGATGTTGTATGGATATGATCTTACCAAGAGTTCATAAAAGTTCCCCGGTAGTTTTGCCGTGATATCAACAGGATCAGCAAGATCAAATGGGTCCATGGGTTCTTCTTCTATTGGTTCACCATCACCGCCTTCATTAGAATCACCTATCAAGAACGAACGACAATAACAATGTCAGTATGTCATCTGTGTCGGCCCTGAGTGTTTACCTATCTCCACTTCCGCCGCTGCCATCTCCGCGGCTTTTTGTTGTTCAGAGCGTAGTAATCGTTCGGGCGAGGGCCTTTCGGACGGAAGCTTTCCAAAGGCTTCTTCCAATTCTTTGATCTGTACTGGTTTTAGGTCGGATAAGGAAGGTGATAATGCGGCACCAACCCATCTATACAGTTCGGTTGTCATGGTGAAGGTCTGTGAGGATACAAAGAGAAAAAGTTAAGTCGACTTGTTATGTATGGCTTTGATTATTATCTTGAATTCAGTTTACCTCGGCCCGCACATTCTTGTCGGTATGACTGAAGAGTTTAGGGAGAGTTTTGATCAAAGGTTTGGGACTGACAGTCTTGGTGCCGAATTGTCTATCAACGAAAAAGTCAATACCTTGTTCCCAGGAACCCTTTCTTCCTTACCTGACTAGTTCCCGCAGCACCACTACACTTTGGGTCACCAGTTTAGGTTGCTTTGCTTCAAGTCCAGGAAGGACCAGCTCCTAAAATCACAATAACAACAACAGCAGCAGCAGCAGCAGCAGCACACTGATCAGATACTCATATCACTTTTTGTTTTCCCTTTGTCTGTTTCCTTACCACAATAGGATCAGCGACGTCGATTTCGGCATAAAGTAGTATGATATCAGTTGCTTTTTGTTTCGTACCAGCTTTAGGCGCACCAAGGCATTTTTGGACAAGACCAGGAATGACTGATTCACGAGTACTAAGAAGAGTCATAGCACAGTTAAAAAGTGTTGCATTATTTAGTTATTCACAAGAGTCATCGTCACCTAACCCCTCGCCCTTCCTCCTTAGCCACCACGGTTTCCTTACCTTGAAGCATTAGGTGCGTTGTTGACATATTCGTAGATGGCGTTTAAACCTGTTTCTTGAGCCACAGCATTGGCATCCGTCGCAATGTTCTTCAAGTATCCTTCATATTGATAAAAGTCGGCATCTTCGACGGTCTTTCTGAAGAGATCGTGTAGTTCTGTGTAGGCCGATTGACGAGCTTTCCACACCTAGAAAGAGACAATCAATCAGTTCTCAACCATCTGCAGCGCAATGTAGTCATCTCCTTTTACCTTGTGTTGAAGTCTATCAGTGATCGATAAAGATTGGAAGTCTTCTTGTGCAGTATCCATATATCTAATTAACACAGTTCTATAGCGGATGGAGACGACAATTTGGTTAAAAGGGACTTCCTACGTTCATACAAAGCTAGGTGACTTACACACACTAAAATTATATAAAGTCAAAGAAGGAATCGTCTATCTGTTGTAGTGAAGATAGTAAAAGATAGATGTAAGTAGAGATAGAGAAGAATTAGATTGGTATAATTGTGTGGGATGAGTGAGTGAAAGAAGGAAGAGAAAGGTAGAAAGAAAACAAGCAAACACTTTTACCTTGCCCTGACGCGGCGGAGTTGGAAAATTTGCTCGTCTCTTTTTCTTTTCTCTGCACTGTGTCACTCAGCATACATATCGCGGACAGTGAACGTAACCAGCGAAAGGCTCTTGACCGTTTTCATATATGTAAGACTCTTTCTTGACTTTGAAGATGTGTACTGTAAACAGAGCTAGAAATAGTGCGGACGCAAAGAATGATCAACATCAGCAAGCGCCTGAAATGTCTCTTCCTAGAAACGAGGGATGCAGCTCCTTTACGAAGACCGTCTTGGGTGTGCACCATCAATAGCAAAGCTGTCAAACTGCCAATTTGCTTTCTACTGGCACACATGAAATGAAGTAATGTCATCGAATGTGTGTGTTACTTTTATTCTAAAAGCGCTCGTTGACGGCAATTGGATTCATACTCCGCTTCCTTCCAAGCGTGAAATGTACCTTTCACAGTGAATGGACTTGGGATACATTGCTAAGCACTATAAAGATCAAAAGATATTGAGAAATATTCATGCTCTTCACTCAATGGTCATAGGCAAAAAAAAAAAGAATTCAGCTTGACACCGTCGAGAGCACACCACAGCAAGCGGAGCGGAGTTTCAATAAAAACGGTTTCTCACAGGGGTAAACCCGCAGCTCGATCTTCTTCACTTTCTTTCTTCTTTCTTTTTATTCCGCCATGCAACTCTATACCAATCAGCTCTCATTGGAAGCCATTCTGTCACCTACAACATTGGAGTTGATATTACCTCTCTCACCGTACAAACCTCCAGTCAACCAATCCAGCTCACAGGATCAAAAGGTAGGCGACCTCCATCCACCCATCCCTTTTCATAGCTGTACTCTGTTAACTCATCTCATCCCATTTCCTTTTTGAAAAACTAAAGAAACGAGATACGGACGACGATGGTGTCACACTTCCCTCAGCAAAACGACAAAAAGTCGTTGACGACACAGCAAAAAATCATCAGTAACATCAACCGGATCACCTTAGTAAGACAGTAACAGACTCTATTCAGCAGTAACAGCTCCAAATTCATCCTTCCAAACAGCAACCCTTTTGAAAGAAAGGCCAGCCAACGACCCCGTTTCTCAGGCGATATCTTATCTTTCAAGAACAACACAGTACACCGATTCACAGGCCAGTAGAAGACAACGAAACGAACCACTATCCACGCTTATAGACGAATCAATCCTTTAAGCTCATCCGTTAACAATGGTCTTTTTGGAACAAACAACAGATTGGAAGGGTGACAGAATTGGTTAGTGGACTTGTAGTATACGTCATGGGATCATAGACTCACTTTTTACACACGTTACACCTTCTCTTGCTTCTTTTGCCTGCTTGCCAAGATGTGAACATCTTCTTTTCATTGGTAGATTAGTATAGATCATAAAAAATTTTTAGCCTTCCTACTTTTTTTCTTATCATCATTCAATAAAGCATGACTCTGACCTTTATTTTAGCGAGCCAAAGGGTTTGGATCCTGACTCTGATGCATGGCCTAGCTTGGGTTTTATGTGGGAGAGGGTGTGTGGGTGGTGGTGGAGGTGCCCGAGCGAAGCGTAGAGACCGGTAGAGAAGAATAACTCTTACTGTGGATGATGTCAGTGCTCACAATGGATGATGCAGATAAAAAGTCTCTCAATGGGTGCTGGGCGCTTTTGAAATTTGACCTTTTTTAAAACTCATCAGTTTTGAACCCCCCTTTTTTTTTGCAAAGAGTTGCCTTATTTCTCAGAACCGAGATGGGCAACCCATCTTCAAAGTTCACAGAAAACACAATGTAGCTTATATCTATCGAATGCTACCAAGAACGAAGCACTCTTATGTCGAATGCATCCGTGAGCACTACAGGAAGCCCTAAAAGAGCGGCTGACCAAAGTCCCCCCTTAAAAAGGCGATTAATGCAAGGAAATCCAACATGTTTGATACCATTAGATAAATGAAAAAGGAGCACCTTTATATGTGTAAAATATGAAGAAGAGATGTCCATCCCGCTCACAAGAGAATCCACATCCACGAAAAGTGGCACCTTTTCATGGTCTGCCCCTTTTCCGGCGGAGTGTGAAATGCTAAAAGTCTCCACTTTTTGCACAAATCTTTATTCTTTGCTTCTTCTTTCCTTCCCCATCACTTTATTCTTATCATCGGCTTTGCCATGGCTCCCACTCTGTAACTAATCACGCATGACGACCCTTAACGATGACAGCAAGGGTAAGTCTCCTTTTCAGCATCCTGTCCACCTCTCTCTTACCTTGCTAACGTTAATATCTTCCATCATTACTCTTCTTTTTCTTAGCAGATCGACTATGATAAAATGACTGCGAATATAGGCTCACTGGCAGCAGGACAGGATGGACATGTGGTTAGATTAGGGATTGGACGCAAGGGATTACGTACAACATGGGGAAAACCCCTCGGTGCACTCCCTTCCACTGTAGATTATCGTCGTAAAACTTACTATTGAAAGTGTACCAATTCTTTGTCCATACCCTTCCCCTACTACACTGATACTTTTACACAGCTTGACTGTCTTTGTCCAATTCCACTCTTGATTTCAAGCCCCGATTTGGCTACAAGGACTTTTTCTCTGCCCGTCGTTTATTTTTGCTCCTTCTTCCCCTCGTCATTACTTTTTTGCCTCCATTGTCATTCTCTTTACTCCACGACGACAAACGAACGAACGAACGAGAAAACGAACAAACGAACGAATGGTAACTCTCCTCTTCTCACGTCATGTTCATCTTTTGCTTACCATCACTAACTTTTTGCCTTTTGAATCGTTCCTCTTTCTTTTGACACTAGATCGGCTACGACGATGACGACGACAATAGGGACGACGACGATGCTAATGACGACTCCACCACTGCTTCACGTCGCCCAAAAAGGCTCTTTTTAAAATTTTCAAATGTAAAAAACATGGGGAAACCCTCGCAATTTTTTTTTAGGTGCACACCCATTCCATTGTAGAATCTCATAGGTCAAGTTACTAAGAAAAGTATACTACTTCTTTGCCCACACCCTTCCGCGCCTATCACTGATACTTTGACACAGCTTGACTGTATTTGTGTTTCTCCATTTGCTTGGTTTTTACAGCAGTTTAGTCATTCCCATTACAACTCGTTGCCATTTACACATTAGCTTAAATACGGCCTTAAACATAGCCTGCACCATAACCCTTTACTATATTGTATCAATAAAACCATTTTATACACTTCACAAAAGACTTTCACTCCAACTAGTAACTCAATGATGTTTTAAAAATTGTTAACCATGAGCCACCCATCTGTAGTTTGGTCTCTATAAAGTACATGGTTTTGAAGGTTATGGGTTAGATAAAGATCTTTGGGAGAATGTAAAAGTAGGCTTTATTGATGCAATTGGACTATAGGGCTATTGTACAGGCTATGTTTGATGCCGTAGTTAAGCTATTGTGTAAATGGTAACGAGTTGTAATGGGAATGACTAAACTGCTGTAAAAACCAAGCAAATGGAGAAACACAAATACAGTCAAGCTGTGTCAAAGTATCAGTGATAGGCGCGGAAGGGTGTGGGCAAAGAAGTAGTATACTTTTCTTAGTAACTTGACCTATGAGATTCTACAATGGAATGGGTGTGCACCTAAAAAAAAATTGCGAGGGTTTCCCCATGTTTTTTACATTTGAAAATTTTAAAAAGAGCCTTTTTGGGCGACGTGAAGCAGTGGTGGAGTCGTCATTAGCATCGTCGTCGTCCCTATTGCCGTCGTCATCGTCGTAGCCGATCTAGTGTCAAAAGAAAGAGGAACGATGCAAAAGGCAAAAAGTTAGTAATGGTAAGCAAAAGATGAACATGACGTGAGAAGAGGAGAGTTACCGTTCGTTCGTTCGTTTTCTCGTTCGTTTGTTCGTTTGTCGTCGTGGAGTAAAGAGAATGACAATGGAGGCAAAAAAAGTAATGATGAGGGGAAGAAGGAGCAAAAATAAACGACGGGCAGAAAAGCTCTTGTAGCCAAATAGGCGGAGTTTACATTTTGAAGCCTGACTTGAAATTGTGTGTACTGTGCTCTACTTTACATAGCAAAGCCCTTGGTGTACGCAACGTTCAATTCACGCTGTATTTATGTATCACAAAACAGATCGTTTATGACTTGGGCTATTTATTTTCCTCTGTAAAAAACCCTTGGGTAAATCTATCTTAGGGTCTACAACGAAATGAACAGGCTCCCTTGGAAGCAGGAGCGAAACTTCAGTCATGTGCGGCCATCTGTCTCATATACAGTGGGGTTGATTATCTGATGTGATACTGCTTAAAATAAACGTCATCATCCAGACATGGAAAGTTCGGTTAATCAGCATCTCATGTTGTCCCCTTTCTTTGATCCATGCAAGATTCGGGATCTAAAAGTACGCTTTGAAGGTGGGATCCATCCCCCCCTGTCATGCACATCGTGGGGTCATACATAAGCAAGCTTGAACGAGGACTTGTGAACCAGTATAGAAAAAAACAGTTATAAAGGTCAAGATGATTCATACTCCCTTTACTTTACCTTACATAACATGCATCTTGATTAGCTTGCAACCGTTGTGCCTTCTCTGTCGGGGTTCAAAACACTACGGACACTTTTGCATGAATGGCGGGGCTTCAATTGTAGAAGCAAGAGGAGTCTTCCCCCTTCTTTTCATATCCCTAGGCCGATTCTGAATCATGTAAAAGCATGTAGCAACCTTAAGGTAGTAATAATCTAGTAAGGAGACACCCCCTCTTCTCCTAAGCAAAAAGACTACGATTTTCTCCAAAAAAAGATGATAGTTTATTTTGATGTGTTACTAGAAGGATTTAAATTAGAGGGGCGAGGAGTCATTAGTGTGCCAGCCAATATAGGAAGGAAGGGCGGAGGAGAGACGGCAGGGCAACGATTCTTGCCATGGAGGTGTGCTAACGTCATGGAATAACTGTGTTGGTACAACGGTAGTTCTGGATGGCTTTGTATGGTAGGGATGATAGAGTCGTGGTTGAGACGAAAAAGGACGTTGCCCTCCTTTTGGCGGAGAGTGGGTGGCGTTTCTGGGGGGTATCGTCACCACTGGTATTTGATAAACCACATCGAGTGCGGGAATTTCATCAAAAACCGTATAAGAAGCAGAAGCATGGTACATCAGCCACAAAGGGTGATCTCTTGGATCACCAACTATGCAATAAAGGAAACGCACAAAGCATCAGCATACAGAACTAGCAAAAAAGTGTCAAGAAAAGGTTTTGTTTCTTACCATAGTTGATCTTCTCCATCTGCTTTGCTAGTTGTTTCGCATCGTCCTTGTATTTTCGTTCGGCGCCCTAACAACAAGAAAGATGAGACAGAAAAAAGTCAAATCTCATATCCTAATCATCCCTCTTCCACCCAGTTTTTGCCGCCTTACCTTGTCCCTGAAAAGCTTGATCTTGCAATAACTTTCTTCACGATGGTCCATAGGGGTTTGAACATCATGGGCCAGAGGTTGATGAGTCAGGCAGACACGGAGCGGGATGCCCTTGACGCCCTTGATCCTCGAGAAATCAGTAGACAAGCAGTGGAATCGGACAAAGATCGTGGCGCCCTGTTGCCCATGCCAATCAAACATAATTTTGTCAAAGCTTGTGTAACGGAGATTTCTGATTCCCATGGATTGGCAAGCATCTATAAGAAGGAAATTGAATACGACGCTTGCAATAAAAAAAGTAAAATGTGAAGGGCTTACCAAGATCAACTGTGCGTGCCAGATGTGGCTGTCGGTGCTGACCAAGCCAAGATTTCCAAAATGTCAGAGCCTGTCGACGGTGCGCCACTTCATGAAGCGAGAGAGCCAATTCAGTTTGGATAAACCCATCTCGGCCTTGAGGATCAGCCAATTGAATGGCGTAAAATTGACCCCGGTTGAGGTAGGTGATCGAGGGAGACTGGTGAGCAGACTTTTGGGTAATTGCCGTGGGCGCTAAAGTACAAACATAAGTTCGGACGTTCTCGTCTCTGATTTGCTTTTACTTTACCTTTCAAGACGGCATGGAACTTTGCTTTTCTAATTAATCATCAAAAGAGCCGTCGTGAGTACGTTACAAAGGGAGGAGAGCGCCCGTTCTCTCATTGTTTTTGTGATCTTTACCTTTTGGGATAGTGATAATCGAGTGGAGTTGGCGGAAATGTCGGCGCCATGTTCCATAACGGTGAAGAAGTATTAGAAGAGGAGGTGGAGGAATGCCTGGTTTGTGCTTGACGTTGTTGATAGCAATCATCGGCGGGAGACGATCTAGTGACGGTATCCGTTTGTGGCCATCCAAAATGAAAATGAGGAGATACGTTGATTGTGTTGGCTTGACAGGTGCCACTTGATCTATTTTAAGAGAAAGTTAGAGAGTCTCCAAACCTTAACCAGCAAAGTTGCGACACTTACAATGGGGATGGATTGGTTTGTAATGGAGAAGATGTGTAATAAGGGAGCATCTTGTTTCTTGTTCTAAAAGTGTAATAAGGAAGAAGAGGCAAAACAACAAAAAACCTGTCTTTATAAAATGAGAAAGCGAAAGAAAGGAAAAGGGGAAAGGGACCGAGAGAGAATAGAAATCATATTTCAAACTCCGCGTCCATAATTTTTCGGGAACGCGGTATTTCAGGGATGACGTTAGAAAGATCACTTGTTAGAAAGGAAGATGCAGTACTCCATTCAAATAAAATGAGCCTCCTCGACCCAAAGATGTTTTCTTCCAGCTTTTTTTTTTTTTTACTGATGACTCAGGACCTGTGCTCATAGTATGCTAACCAAAACATCGCCATATTAGACTACAAGCAGCGGCGATGATAAGTCTCACCCAAAGTAGCAACCCCTCAACGCAATCTAACTCTGGTTGTGGATGACACCGGGAAAACCCAAGTGTTGAAAACGATCTTTGAGCCGAGTCCCTACAATCCTCAATTCATGCAAAAGTTACCCCGCTTTCAAACTCCGACCCAGTGGACACAACATTTAATCAAGTTGCATTCTCTAAAAGGTAAAGAAAAGCAAAAGGAGTACACCGATATTAACATCAATAGCTTTTCCATACCTTTTGACAAGTTCCGTATATGCTTGCCTATGCATGACCCCACGGCGTGCATTATAGGAGGATCCACCCTCAAAGTCTATTTACAGATCTCCATCTTGCACGCACATGTCTATCAAAATAAAGGGACAACATGAGATAAAGTGGTAAATGAAGTGCGGTATAGGAATGCTCAACAAACAAGTTTCCCTGCCTGTCCCACTTTACTCGAACACTATCGATAGAGCAGACTCAGGATATAGACAAGCCCACCAAAACCGGATAGCCGTATAACACAATCAAACCCACTGGTGCGCATGAAGGATGGATCCACTTTCAATTCCATGCATCATTGAAGTTTCGATCCTGCATCCAAGAGAAGAGTCCCTTAAGCTGCTCGGCGGGCTGTAAAGATCAATCCCGAGATGTGGTGGTCGTTCATAGGAGTGTCCCTTTAGCGAGCTCTACATTGATTGGCTTGTGGCACTTTAGTCAGGGCCCTATCGAAAAAGCAAGTGAATACATAAAAGAAAGTTAGCAAAAGAGTCGGTTCAGAAATGAAAGGAGTTGGGACCGGCAGGATAAAAGAAGGATGCGTCCAGACTAACAGATTATTTGAATGAGAGTCCTTAATCTGTTTTTCTTGTATAGCTCAGCACAAAGAGAAATGCTTACAGCATTGAAATAAGAAGATAAACTGCATTGATTTGACGAATTGCTTTATTTGGTTCAAGTGTAGCTCTGTAGATAAGTAACCCCATCACACTAAAGACTATTAGCTGCACTAATGACTAAAAGGTTCTAACCCATACTTGGCTGTCCCAACAATATGATAAGGGACCAATTGTTGCGCAGTTTTTGTCTACGAGGGGTAAGGATTGTATCAGAAAGTGGGTGCCATCAGACCAAGCTCCAGGGGATTGGTCCATTTACCTTCATTCGTACCCTGTACTTTCAAGCCGATCGAGACTTGAGTTGGCAAAGAACGTAGTACTGCTCCAAAATTATATCAAAGAGAGGGTGTTGGTCGACGGGAGTCAAATTGCATAAGGTCGCTCAGTTGTGAGGAAAAGAAGAAGTGAAAGGGAAAGCAAAATGTTTATTCAAACTCCGGTCATTGCTACAAGAATCGCCATTCCGTCAATCGCTTTTCTCTTGCTTCTTTTTCACTTTTATTTCCCGCCGACTTTAACATCCCACCTTAAACGACGACGACGATAACGATGACGACGACGAACGAGCGAACGATAACTCTTCACCTTTGCACCCTCTTGTCCATCCTTTTTCTTAAGACCAACATTTGCCTTTGACATCTTTTCTCTTTTTTTCGACATTAGATCGGCTACGACGATGACGACAACGACGACGATATCGATGACGAAGATGACGACTCGACCACAGCTCTACATTGCCCATAAAGGCTGCTTTAAAATTTTCAAATGTAAAAGACATGGGGAAACCCTTGAATTTTTTTTTCCTGCACTCACTTCTCCATTGTAGATTGCCTAGCCATTGTCGGTTCCATTGTAGATCCTATAGCCATTGCAAAACTGAATAGCATAATATTTTCAACATCTTAATTCACCCACACCCATTGCCTCTTTTTTTGCTTTCAGTTGGACCTTTGCCACTACACTCATATAGTCTTGCCATGGAACACTCTTCCCACTCACTTGTACATGTAGCTTAGCAGTAGTTGTAGTCATTCAAAGTATGCCCATCAATAAAACCCTCTCATTGACTTTACCAAATCATGCCTTTAAAGTTTATGTGCACATCCATTATGCGTCCCCAGCATCTTCCTGTTAAGAAAACCAAGGAACAAGAAAAAAAGTTGCCACATTTCAAACTCCGATAGTTGGGAAAAAGGTAAGACCATCCCCTTGAAAATTGCCACTTTTTCATGGACATGGGTATTCTCGTTAACGAGATAAAGAGCCCTTCTTCAAATTCAACATGCTATGAGATGTGCTTCCTATCTATCGTCTGATGCCAAGAATTTTAGATTTTATTGATAACATTGCCACTTTTCAAGACACTCCAATCATTCGCTGTTTTGGGACTTTGTGTAGTGCTCACAGATGCATACGTTATACAAATACCTATTTCTTAGTATCATTTTTAAGATATGGATTATATCGTATCCCTTGTAGAATTTGAGAGTATGTTCTTCATTTCGGTTTTGAGAAATAGGGAAATCTACACAAAAATTTGGAGTTGCAAAACCGAAAAATTTCAAAAAATCCATAAACTTTTCAAACTCAGAATGTGCCGATGACGGAGTTTTGAAGCAGCCACTGTCCCTTAAACTTGGCGTGTGTTCCAAAATAGACATGTAGTGCCAAATGATCCTTCATTTACTTTAAACATGATCATTTTGGAGCTAACCCCGAAACTCATTGAGCGTAAAGAGGAGCAGGTATCGAAAATGATGTCAATAGCGGAGCTTGGAACCGAAGAAGTGGAGCAATTCATGCCAAGTGTTCATTGTCTCCCCTCCAGAGAAGTCCACAGGTGTAACGATCAAAGTCTTAAAAGTAAGGTGACGAATGTTTATTACAATAGTTTGTGCGAATCTTTCAGATCAGATGGTGGGGCTAAGTAAATGGATCATCCATGCACATCTGACTCCTAACCACGTACCTAGTCGGGCTAACGTGCTGTACCTGTACATGAAGTAATAAGCAAATAGGAGTGGGGTAGAATTCAGGTGGAAAAAAGTCTAAGAATCCATCGTGTAAAAAAAAAAAAAAAAAAGAACCGTGGGGTATCATACTTGGGGCGATCTGCGGGGTTTTAATACATCATGGAGACCCTCCTCTAATGGAGTCAGTAGCCTATCAAGATCAAACCCCAATGATCGGTTCTGTAGAACCCACCAAAAATCCCTCATTCTTCTGATTTCCTACCCTCCCCACAATAGATAAAAGGTAATCTTCAATAGTTCCTGGAGAAAATCATCAGGGCCTTGACGGGGCTAGCTACCATGCTCTACTCTGACAGGTACGAACAAACCTTCCCCCCCTTCAGGTAACTGACTACACGAACGAATTATTGATTCAATCGGGGATGATGAGACCTTTGTGCTAGTGATCACTTTTTAAGATTATCATATCCTTTTAAACTTACGATCAAGAGGCTCAATGCCATTGATTGGGGGGGGGCTCTTGCCGTGCTTTAAAGGGTTTGCAATTATTTCCAACTCCGACCGATCATTTGTTCGCGGGACATCCTCACACATGGACAAGAGTTCCCGTTCTAAAACCATCAACAAACAAACATAATGGAAAAAGTTGAGTGAGAGGATAAACGTGGGACCATGGAGTACAAACGAGCGCCTCTTGAGTCTTGTTTGTATACCAAGTTCGGAATCAGACCCTTTTTTTTTTT
>LT554300.1:88063-101863 GCA_900079185.1 Absidia glauca
TTGCCCACTCCTTTTCTCTGTTTATCTCTTTCTTGATCATCATCGGCGTACGTAAAGCGAAACAAAAGGCCTGATAGCGACAATTAACCAACCAGCACCACATATCTATCGTTTCTAAATGTCGTCCTGTTTCTGGGCCCTCCTTTCCTTACCTGATTATGTCTTTCTTTACTTGCCGACTGTGATCATGAATACCACGGTGGATCATCACCCGATCAAAGATCTTTTGTTGGGTAAATCCTTGGTAGACTTGATCCATCCTGAGGAACGGACCTTGGCCAAACAGGATTTCAATAGCTTTACACACCTCACCACTTTGGCTGGGGCGGTAACTAGGTAGGGCAAAAGGGCTGCGAAAAGCGGAGTTCGTCTGGTTTTGACCTTTCTTTGCGTTCTCAGATGCCGATTAAGAAAGTTGGATTGCATAGCGAGGTATAACCCGACCGAACAAACCACGGATTTGGATTGGATTGTCGTGGATGTGATCATGTACACGGCGGCTGAAAACATGCTTTTGACTTTTTTTCACTGTGATCAGGGTAAGCGGCGGGGTTTGAAATCCCAAAAAAAAGCTCTCGAGGCTAACATTTGCATTGGTTGCTAGGCTATCCTGTTTGCCCACATGTTCAGTGTAACCAAGAAACAGAGATGAATGTAAGCAGCAGAGCGAAAAGGCGATCACTTTGATGTACGAATTATTGACTGTGTATAATTGACTACTAGGAACTACCAGACCTGTCCTTTTTATTCCAGCGGTACAGTCATGTGTCCCCTCTCCAAGAACAATCGATCGGCACGCTCCGGGCCTTCCAATTATATAACAACGTTACACAGACTGTCGTTACCAGCTGGCCCCATAAAGAACATCTCCCTTTTGTGTATGAAGATGTGGTCGAGGCCATCCAATACGATTTCCAACAAGCCCTTGCTCACCATCGTCAACCTTCCTTTCCACCCTGTACACAGCATTCACGATCCACATCCCAATTGGATTTCGAAAGCCACGGGACACTGCGGTTTGAAAAGATTCTAATTCACTATGGGCAATTGACGTTTGCCGTCTTTAAAATCATACCAACGCACAGGTATTTCAAAAACTGGTCCTGATGGAGATTTGATTCCGATGTGCTGATCATCATTTTCATTTTTGTTCATTTGATGGAATAGCCCAGTGAGCCTTCAGAGGCCACACTACCTGTCCTGTCAGAACACGGATCTTCCGCTTCCTCAGGTTCAAACACCGACAAAAGATCAACATTATTCCGCCCCTTTTTTCAAACAGCGCCTTTCCTCTTCTTCGACGGTGTCAAAGTCATGGCGAATCAAACCGAGTGATAAGAAACGATGCGAAAGCTGTCAGACAAGTCATAGTCCCGAATGGCGAAGGGGGCCTAGTGGCCATCGCACTCTATGTAATGCTTGTGGGTTAAGGTACTCTAGGTCAAGAAGTAGACAGGATCAAAGGGTTACCTTATCCCCTATCATCTCCCATAGCTACGTTCAACAGCAACAGCAGCAGCAACTGCCATTCTCTTCATTTTCAGATGACTTGTGTACACTTTCGTCGTCTTCTACGTCGTCGTCTTCTGCCTCATCATCTTCTGCCTCATCGCCCTCATTACCCCAGTATCCTCAGAGCCATGCCAAATACCCAGGACAAAGACGGTTCTTCAACCTATACCCATGAATCTGTTTCTTCTTAACGCTTGACAACAAATAAACCTCTTCCGGGTTTACAGAAAAGCCAAGACTCAATATGGCCTTAATCTTCTAAAGTGACACCAACCCATAAAAAGGAAAAGGTCCTAATTGAAACTCCGACAATTTATGATGGTGGAAAATCTTTCTTTTTTACATCTCCTCTTTCTCTTTTCTCTTTCTTCTCCTCTGCACTGCATCTACACCCCCTCCCTTCGTTTACTATCACTCCTCCTGCTCCTCCTCCTAGTCATAACCTCCTCCTTTATCTTTCTTCTCTTCGTTGGTTTTGCACAAACCCTTGGTTTATTACACTTACCTTCCAAACAACCTGCATACAAAAGCAAAGATAATATCTGCGTTGTGTGACACACCACCCTATGGCGACCTTATCTTCTTCAACCCAGGCTCCTCTTAGACTCCATACCCATGACTTGACCGTGGATGCATCTCATCCTACTGTACCGCCTTCTCCCTACAGTGTCACATCATTACAAGTCCATGAAGACACCGCTTCTCTCGCTCCCTCCTCCACCACAACCACAACCATCACCACATCAACTGCTTCTCATCATCCCACGGACCAGTCCTTGAATCTGGAGACTTCTGGCTCAACTATCAAGAATCATCATGTCGCCCATGACGATGGTGAATTGGATCTCTTGGACCCATCGGTACCAATGGCGGCGGCAGACTCACCTACAACCATGGACCCCTCCAAAGGTGTGGGCAAGATGAAGAAGACCAAGAAGAAGACGAAGAAGACTGGACCGGAAAATAAACGGCATCGTCAGCAACAAAGAACCGGTATTCCGTTGACGTTATCAGCTCTGCGAAACTATGATACCAGCCATCGCCACCCTGCCAAGGAGACTGTGGTTCTAGCCTGGATGGACCATATGGCCCAAGCCCCGATGACTGAAACCTCACATATCATTGATTTGGATCGTCCTTCACACTACAAGATGGCCGATGCTGCTACTGCTGCTACTGGTGCTGGCGCTCCTACGACTACTGCTACTACTACGGGTGCGAATCAAGATACTGGTGACGGAACGACGATCCATCCTACAAACGAGGCTCCCATCCAAGAAACCAAGGACGTCTTCACTGAAACTCAAAAAATGGCCTATGTGGGTCTGTGTGCGGTGACCTCTTTGGAAGTGGTGCATGACTTGAAAGGCAAGGAATTCACTTATGCTCGAATGAGTGCGGATAATTGGCAACGGAAGCTCATGCGGATGATCTACATGCACATGGATGTCTCATCAGAAGGTAAACAATGGACAATGCATGCATAAACGATACTGACTTCTTTATGTCTGAATAGAAATCAAGATGATCGAATCCTTGTCTAAACATGATATCCTACCAACGGATTTCGTGTATCAATTCACTGCTCAGGGGGAAACGGCAACTGTCAATATCAAGGATCTTCAGGGGCAACCTGCCACCGCCATTGCATCTCCAACCAATCAGCCTTCGATAACAACATCTGATACGGCTATACCGTCTTCTCCACCCAAACAGCCTACATCATTATCTGATCATCAATCGTCTTCCTCAACCAAACAGGCTACAGCATTATCAGATCACCAATCGTCTTCCTCATTCAAAAAGGCTACAGCGTTATCTGATCATCAATCGTCTTCGTCGTCCAAACAGCCTTCAACAACATCTGAAAGCGACAACGTAGCACCCACCTCTCCCCCTAAACAGTCTTCCCCTGTATCATCTCTACCCGGCAATCTCAGTGACAAGATAGCCTCACAACAGGAGGATTCCAATTCTCATGGAGAAGACGGCAGCTCAATGGGTATCGACAACGACAATCGGGACGACGCCACCATCTCGTCCAACGACCTACCCGACCTCTCGACCCTACCACCCCTACCACCCTCATCAGTTATGTCATCCTCGTCAGCAGCAGACACGGCATCGACATGCAGCAACCTTGACGCCGACAGCTCGTCCTCCTCGACCTCGGCCACACACATGGACAAGTACGAAGCGCCTGAACACTTTGTGATCGATCTTCGGTGGACGGTGATGTGCGATCTCTTTTTGATATGCCTCAGTCTCGAGAACTACGACGCACGCAGCCGGGTGTTTATCCATCGCATGGCGGACTATCTCTCTTTGGACTGGCACCAAGTCCTCTCGTTTGAACGCCGCATCACCGAGCACCTGCTTGAAGTCGAAGGGGCGTGGGAAACACAGTCTTCGGTCACGACCAGCACCACCTTGTCCACCGCCTCCTCACGAGTGGACCCGTCGCAACTGTCGAGCACCAAGGAACGCACGTCAAGAAACAAGCAGCGCAAGAAACGACGCTATGTCATGATTGGATTGGCCACGATTGGCGGTGGGCTTATCTTGGGGCTCAGTGCTGGCTTTATGGCGCCGGTCATTGCCGGTGGGCTGGGTGCGCTCTTGACTACGGTGGGTGTTTCGGGCTCCTCGGCCTTTTTGGGGGGCGCCACGGGGATTGGTTTGATTACAAGTGCCGCGACCATGGCGGGTGGACGACTCGGAGCCAAGAGCATGAATCGGCGCATGAAGTCTATTGGAACCTTTGATTTCTTGCCCATCCATGTCAACCATCAAGCCAGCTGCATCATCTCTGTCACTGGGTAAGACAAAAAGAGTCATGTGTATATGATTGCAATCAAAACTAACCGCCATGCATTCTTTTTGTTCTTGTTAGATGGCTGCCACGGAGCGACAACAAGGAAGAAGCAGCAACCCTCCCTTTTGGTCCCTTGGATTCGGTCATGGGTGATCACTATACCTTGTTTTGGGAACCTGATATGCTTGAAGAACTCGGCAGTGCCTTCAAGATCTTTGCCACCGAAGCGGTGACGTTTAGTGTCCAGCAGGCGCTCGGGCATACCATCATGGGGGCGCTTTTGGCCGGTCTGGCGTGGCCGTTGGCTCTCACAAAACTCGGCTATTTGGTGGATAACCCCTGGGCGAATGGTCTGGATCGAGCAAAATCGGCGGGCCTGATCTTGGCGGATGTACTGATGAATCGCAACTTGGGCGCTCGTCCTGTCACTTTGGTGGGCTACTCTCTGGGTGCGCGGGTGATCTTTTACTGCTTGGAGGAACTGGCCCGGGTGAATGCGTATGGACTGGTAGAGGATGTGGCCTTGTTTGGAACCCCTGTCTCGGCGTCCAAGGCGCAATGGCGTGATGTTACCTCGATTGTGGCCGGCCGTGTGGTGAATGGTTATGCGACGAATGATTGGCTGCTTGGCTTTTTGTTTCGAGCCACGAACGCTGGGTCTACTTTGGTGGGGAATAATGTGGCTGGGCTCCATGCTTTGGAGACGATCGAAGGCAACCGGGTGCAGAACATGGATTGTACGGATCTGATCAAGGGCCATCTGTCTTACCGTATGGCTATGCCGAAGCTTCTCAAACGCGCAGGGTTTATTGTCACCAAGGAAGATATCGTGGAAAAGAAGGAAAAGGAGGCCCCGGCTTCCTCAGGTGGCTCTCTCTTGGGCTTTTCAAGAAAAAAGTCTAGCACTCAGGTAAAGCGAAAAGGACGACATATGGATGCATGTGCCTAATCAAAAAACTTGTTTGTGTGGGGATATTAGGACCAGTCTGATGCAGATCCCAAATCATCCTTATCTTCTGGTACTGCTTCAATCCAACTGCCTTCAAAATCATTTGCTCCTACCACACTGGCTGCTCCACAACAAACAACACCTTCTTCTTCGACATCATTGCAATCCACATCACGACCCACCTCTCCCGCAGCCACTCCACAAGACTCTCTGGATGAAGTACAACCTCGGTCATCAACTCCTTTGGTAGAGGGTGTTTCTGATATGGACATCATCGCCGATATCATTGCCAACGCCACTGCTGCTGCTGCCAGTAAATCAGGCACATATAGCTCCATGTCCTCCGGGAAAGCCTCGATTGCCTCTACTCCACCTGCGCCTACTTCAACGACCACACCACCTACCAAGGCTCGAGGAAGTGGCTTCTTCAACTTTACTCGATCGCGATCCGAAACCACCTCCTCCCTCCCACAACCGCTACCTCAACAAGATACCACACCCATCAGATCGTCCATTTCCTCCACCACAACTTCTTCATTCTGGTCAAGAAACAGCAAGAAGAACAGTATACCACCACGAACGGAAGACGACAACGACGAAGACGACGTGGCGATTGAAATCAAGGAAATCAAAACCACTTTGGGGAAAATGGTCGTGCCTGGCGACGTGGTCCATCCTATGCCGAAGATCAACCTGGAAATGCCCCAACATGCTCGTATCAATCGTTAGCTCCCCCCCCCTCACTGTATTTTATATTGTATATCATTAAACTTCCCTTCCTCCTCCATCTACTTGCTTTAAAATAACCCGTCCTATTGACTATAGTTTGAGATAGACTTTTTGCTTTGTTATCATTGATCTATTAAAAACCTTCTCTAAATACAGTGCCATCTGTGTCTTTTTTAAAATGGAGGGATAGTTACTTTAAGGTTTGAGTCCACTGACAATGCAAATGCTGGGTTACACAAACTGGGGCTCAAGCTCCCGTTGGCTGTACAGTCAAACTGTTTTCTCTGTATCAGATGTAGACATCACTTTTTGATGTTTGTCTACGTTTTTGTGACCCTTTGGTTGAAAAAGTTTTGGAAAAATGTTCCCCCCCCCAACTTTATGAAAAAAAGGACAGACCAACCCCCATGAAAAAATGCTACTTTTTTCTTCAACATGGATTTTTTTTACAAACGGATAGACAACTCTATTTCAAATTTCACATGAAGAAAGGTGTGCTTTCTATCTATCGAATGATGCAAAGGATATTGGGGTTTTATGAATGACTCGCCGACTTTTTGCCGCCCAAAAATCAGTCGCTGTGGTCAGGCTATGTGCAGCGATAACAGACGATAGCAACAACAACAACCCCATTCCTGGTACCACTCGAAAGATATGAGCTGTATCTTGCTCCATGTAAAATTTGAAAGCGGGTTACCCGTTTCGGTTTTGAGAAATAGGGGCAACTCTGCACGAAAAATGGGGTTCAAAACCGTGGAGTTTTCAAAATGCTCATTTTACGTTTCAAGCACACCGGTCGGAGTTTTAAAAATATGTCTCACAAAACTCTTAGTGCCCGCAAAATGCAATACCTACAGCACAACGGAGTTTGAACATATCACCTCAAGGTATCTTGGAATGATTCACGGGAGGGTAGTTTCGACTTGTGTAAGCCACCTTGGTTTCATTGTTCTGTGCAAAAGTTTTTCTGGGTTACAAACTTCACTGGTCCGTGCCTTGATCTAATACTAAACGAGAAGAAAAAGGGGGCCATTCATACACCGGCACACTATGTCTACATGTACAAAAGAAGAGAGAAAGAGTTCCGTTTTTATTGATTCAAAGGTGATATACTATACTAAACTAAACTAAACGGTCAGTTTCCAAAACATGACTCTTTTGAGGATCCAGCGTTTGAGGAGCGGCATGCAATAGTCCACCAGGGCCAGCGCGATGGGAGATTGTCGATGCCAGAGTATACAGAACCAAAAGCCAGCCAGCACAGAGTTGGCCAAGACATGTTTGAGCATAGTTTTCAGGAACCAGCGCCAAGAAAAGGAGGAAGGCCGAGGATGGAGCTCGTGTCGCAGACGATCCATTTGTTCGGACAGGGCAGCGATTTTGGTTTGTAGGATTTCCACGGTTTGGCTTTCCTCTTCTGAGGGGAGGTCTGCAAGGGGAGGAAGAGTGCTGGATGACCCCCTTGATCGAGGTGAAGGTGGGATTTTCTGTTGGTCAGGGTGGTGATAATCATGATATGGCGATTGCTGATGATACAGTCTTGGTGATAAGATGGGCGGTGTTCTTGGATCGTGATGAGTGATGGAAGTACTCGAAGAGGTATGCAATGACGGTGTTTGGCTGACCAAAGAAGGGGGTCGATGGGAGGCGGTGTTGGGTGATATAAACAGGTGGGTATCATGGAGTGAAGGCTGGCAATGAGGTTGTTCCCAAGAATCCACATAAAAGTCTAAATGCAATAGGGAGAGGGGTTGATCAGCCAAATGCAGAAAAGCAACATAACACCTACCTTCTTCCTCGGAACCATCCTGTGATGACTCCAAGCTAAACAGAGCTTCTTTAGCAAAAGGGACGTATTGGCTATTCGGATATCGATGAATAAACTAAAACATAGTGAAAAGGGTTAGCAGTCTTGGTTCATAGAAAGCTTGAGTTGTTACCTCGGCCAAAAGTTCTACCAAGGCGTTGACATACATAGTTTGAGCATCCATGGAACTCAGGTGCCTGACCCGATACCATGCTTTCCTATTAAAACAAAGCAACGTCAAGGTTGAATCGTACTGCTGGAGCATTCTTCTGTCTTACCACTTGGCATAGTCGACGATTTTCCTTGAAGACGGCTTTGGAATGTTGCATTCACCCAACGTAGCCTGTTTATACAATCCATAGAACTTGAGTCTATCCGTAGGCGCCGGCTGGAACCCAACTTTGTTTTGAGGAATGGTATCAACTACAGTCAGGGCTCGGCTGAACCGAGGCTGGAAGGAAGACATGAGAGCAAATGAATGAATGAGGGGAGAAAGAAGAAGAAGCGAGTTTCAGTTTCCCCACAAAAGTTTACAATGAGTAAGCGCACATTTTTCAAACCCCGACAGATGAGTGTTCCTTCATGTGACAAAAAAATATACCCTTTATTGTGTATGGCAAGAGTTCCTGAGCTATTCTAATTGAAGAGAAGAAGAGACGGGATCCTATTGACTACCACCATTGTTACCACCGTTGTTGTTATTTCCACCAGGCGCACCACCAGCACCACCCATCATGTTACGAGCCCTGAGTAAAAAAAAAAAAAAGAGGGTTGCCTGTCAGGTACACTCATTTCCCGAGGCTTTGCATTCCAACCCAGCTTACATTTCCATCATTTCAGGGTTGTTCATCATTTCAGCAAGTCCACCACCACCGCCACCCATCATTTGTTGCGCCCTAGACCAAACAAAAGAGAGCTCCATGTGAGTGATCCGCCTTTTCCTACTTTACTACTTACATTCTGGCCATGTTGGGGTTGTTCATGAATTGGTCGAGAGCGCCAGATTGCATCATTTGTTGAGCCATGCCCATCAAAGCGGGGTTGTTCAACAAGGCACCGAGATCAGGCATACCGCCAGCACCAGGCATACCGCCAGCACCAGCACCAGCACCAGGAGCTTCGCCACCTACAGATCGTTCAAGACCGCCCAACTTTGACTTTGCTGTGGCCAAGGAAGATTTGAGAGTGGCATTGGCAGGGTCCAGTTCCAATCCCTTTTCATAAGCGTTGACAGCATCTTGGTATTGTTCCAAACAAAAGTAGGCATGACTATAAAAAGATGATTCAATCAATACCCCACCCTTTGATGTTGCCATGGAGACGCTGCCCACTTACCCCATGCGACTGTAGGCCTTGCTGTAGCTTGGGTCGATTTCAGCCGCTTTCTTGGCATCGTCCACCGCCTTTTGATGATCCCCTTGCTGACTGTAAGCAGCGGCACTATGAGAGAGACTAAGTGAGTATAACCATCCTATAACGTTAAAAAGTACAACATCTAGTTTTCTCTTTACCGGTTGGCATAATACACAGATTGCTTGCCGTTCAAAGCGATGGCTTCGGTATAGAGACGGATGGCTTCAGGGTAGTTACGTTCAGCGACTTGTCGGTTACCTGCCGCCTTCAATTCTTCAGCCTTGGCCTTGTCTTCTGCGGTTACTTCCTTCTAAGTAACATAAACAAAAAGAGTGAGAAAAGGTTCACCTGCAGTCGTCCAGATGATGATGATAAGGATGATGACGGCAATGCATCAGGATACGTACGGCTAAGAAAGAAGATGAAGGTTAGTAAGCAAAAGCAATGAGGTAGTATGTATCACCTACTTTGAGGGGCACTGGGAGAAGCAGACTATAGAGAGAAAGAGGGTAAGCATCATTGCCATGAAGAGAGCCAAGACATTGGACGACTTACAGGACCAGCCTTTGACTTTGACTTTGTCTTCAAGTAGACTTCAAAGATGGACAAGAGATTGGCAGGTTTGGTGCTGAAGGCTTCTTGTTGGGCTTGGTCGGTGGGATCCACACCAAAGGCTTCACCAATACATTGCATGGCCACTAAAGACAGGGTAAATATCAATACGCGCTTGTCATGGTTCCTGTCATTATCACGCTTACCTTCAATGCCTTCAGAGTCATCGGCACTGATAGTACCATCAGTACAAGACTTTTGTAAGAATTCCAAAATGGAGAACACCAAGGCTTTTTTGTTTTCAGATGCCATTGTTGAAATAAAGAGTGATGTGAAAGAGAGTATGAACAAGAGAAAAAATGTGGTCAGTGGCTTTCTTGGGGAAATGGGTGAACTCCGACCGAGCCATCTGATTGGCTACTCCGCTTAGCGCTGGCCCTGAACAAGTAAGAATGAATCTCGACCAATCAAACCTCCGCTAGTTATCTTTGTTAGCGCACTTTTTCAGATATAAAAGCTTTTTTTTTTTTTCCTTGACCCCTTTTTCTTCCTTCTTCCTTCTTCGCTCAATCTCTTATCTACCTCCATTCTATGACTCACTCTCCCAAGAACATTGGCAAAGGCCCTATCTTTGTTACTGGT
The DNA here is from genome assembly GCA_900079185.1 of Absidia glauca. NCBI lineage: Eukaryota > Fungi > Mucoromycota > Mucoromycetes > Mucorales > Cunninghamellaceae > Absidia > Absidia glauca. The sequence goes on from LT554300.1 coordinate 98,423, forward strand.
GCCGATGGCGACAAGGGCATGGCGATTGTCCAACAATTGATCCACCTTCCTACTCAACACAGACACCTGCCAGCGTACCCCGTCTCCGCCGGTTTGGCCGACAGCTCCACGCCTCGAGCCAAGTCCTTGGAAACCATGGGTGCCCAAGTGGTTGCGTTTGATATCTTTAATGAACCTCACAAGGCGGTGGAAGCGCTTCGTGGTGTGGCCAAACTGTGTCTCTTGATTGATCCTCTCAACGACCGTATGACTCGAAACAATGTGCTTCAGTTTGGGAAAACGTAAGAGAACAGAATCGTTATGTTTGATGCACCCGATGCGAAACCTCTAACATGTGGATTGTTTGTGATCTATTTAGGTTTATTGATGCCGCCAAAGAAGCCAATGTGGATCATGTCCTCTTTTTGACTCCCTTCTCACCCAAAGACCCGTTTCCCATTGCCAGCCGCCCCTCTGACACGACTGATACGTCTTCCTTCCATCATCACTACCTGTGCATTGAATCGTATCTACAACAGCAACTGGACAGCGACAGAGTGACGATCCTGCGCTACCCGGGGATTCTGCATCAACACCTCATGGTGCTTCGTCATTATGTCGCCGAGCACAACGCCTTCCCGCTACTGGATCTCGACACCACGGTGGAATCATGTAACCTCGCCGACATTGCCCGCGCCACCGGCTATATTGCTCACTCACCCACCGTACGACATGCTGGCGACGTTTACAAGATCACCGGGCCACAACTCTTGACCCTCCATGAAGTCAGCCAACGCATGTTCTCCGGTCTCCAACGGGACCACGCCGTGAACAAGATGGATCTCTCGACGCTGCGTCAAATCCTTTACGACAGCGTGCGCAACGACGACCACGTGGGCTTTTTGTTGGAAATGTGGGGCTTGCAGCAAAAGAAAAATCGCCATTCGGAAATCACCAGGGACCTGGAATTGCTGACGGGAAAAAGCGGGATTCTGCTGAATGAATTCTTTGACGATGACCAAGTCCGTGCCTCTTTCAAGAAACCTGCCTTGGCCTAACCTTTTTATACCTTCTAGTGCTATACTCTCTTCTTCCTTTTGTATATAGATATACCGTAAATACACACTCTTCAATAAAGTATCTTTTGTAAACATGATTGATGTTGGTTTATTGGGATGTGCAGGGGGTATGTACAAAAGCTACGCTTATCTAAACTAAACTATAGGATTGGGGGATCACGGTGACTCTGTTGTCTTGAGGTGATGTTGCCAAGGTTCTAATGGAGAGAGACGTACGTTAACACCGCACTTTGACTTTTTGTTTGTTTGTGCTTACCTGCCAAATGCCCCAGATCTACTTTTATCAAATGATGAGAGAGTCGTTGTAAAAAGAGGGATTCCTTCGGATAATGCACTGCCGAGGAGACCCAACGAGCCAGGAGATCAGGATCTTGCTTCAGCGAAGGGGCCAATAAAATGGTATCAGGGCCTTTGGGGGAATGGTGAACGTCCTTGGGATCAAACCCTACAGTGATATGGAAGGATGTCGGTGGTAAACCAAGATGGGCTCGTATCTTTTGTCCAAATGGCCAATGGATCACTCGGAAGTAGCTGACATAATGCCTAGTTGTTGATACTGGAGTTGCTGTTGTTGCTGGTACTGGAGTTGCTGTTACTGCTGCTGCTGGAGTTGCTGTTACTGCTGCTGCTGGAGGTGCTGTGACCGTAACGTCGTCCTTTGATGTATCACCCTGATCGGCACCAAGCCTTTTCTTCTTCCCTTTGTCTTTCTTCTGCTTCTTGTCAGGCTGCTGTTGTCGGTCCTTTTCGTCTTCTTGCTGTTCCAGTAGTCCCAGTCCAAGATCCAGCGGTTTTTCCCACGTCGAAGGCTCACCAAAAGTTGCAATCACCTCATCCACCATGGATCGTATATGTTTATGGTGCTGCTTTTTCTTGGGGATCCCCTTGTCGGCAAGATGGGCCTTAAGTTCTCCAGGATGGACAAAGGTGATGTGGTAGCGTTCGGAATTATCACGGGCCACTCTGTTGAGATGGTACTTTTCAGGCATGGTGGTAGGTCGTCCTTGTTTTCCAATGGCATCAATCGTACTACCTACAACTGACAAGTATCTGCCATTTGCAACTATTAGATCCATCGCGAGGTTGTGGAGATTGAAGAAAGAAAGAAAGGCGGAAGGGACAACTAGAAACTTTTTATTTATTTTGACGTCCCACCGGAGTTTGAATTTCCCGGCCCCTGGCTCAATATGGATACAAAATGACGGGGAATGCTACAGACAGAACCACCAGGACAGAACCAACCTGTGTATGCTGAATTTTGCGGATAATAAGGACTGATATGGCGGGGGACTCTCTGAGCCCCTGACTTGAGTCCCGGGCATAGCTGGGACTCAAATCGAAATGAAGATAAAACCGCCCCGCCAGGCACAGGAATGGTCTTACTCTTCTCACAGGGAATCGATCGGCAAGGCCCTCTCTTCTCCTGGTATCAGGTCACACAAAAAGACACATATCAATTGCGGCTCATCAGCTCTTATGGCAGGTAACGTGTGTGCGAACGTGGATCAAATACGACGCCAAGGCCCATGGAATAGCACAACGATAAACGGCGCATATCTCACCAACCTTCCAAGAGAATTGGTGCGATCAATGGCAGGCTTCCCCACATAGGGTCGATTCTTTTATCTTGCACGTGCCGCCCTTAACCCACCTACCAGCCTCTGCAAGAAGTTGTTCCCGGCGATCGGCGAATGACATGACCGACTGGCGGCGGAAGAACTCAGTCCTGGCGATCCTATTCAACCTACCGTCGCTGAAAATGCATTTGTACAGGTGATCATGATGTTCGGGAAGACTTTATACAAGACTTGGTGCTCGTGATGGAGTTCCACCCGTGCTATCCCATTTGGCAACATTCAATCTTCTCTGATCCAGTCTATTTGTCATTTAAGAGGTAAATCCTCATCATAGTATGAGAATGTAGTAGCATGCTCGCTTTGGTATGTTAAGGATATGCTGCAAATTCAAGCTGAGGAACACGATCCTGCCCCCACACTCCTCCAACAATGCACTCCAGATTTCAAACCCCGATTGGCTATAAGATTTATTTTTTGCCCGTCCTACTATTTTGCTCCTTCTACCCCTCGTCAATACTTTTTTGCCTCCATTGTCATTCTCTTTACTCCACGACATCAAACGAACGATCGAATGAGCAAACGAACGAACGAACGGTAACTCTCCTCTTCTCACGTCATGTTCATATTTTGCTTACCATTACTAACTTTTTGCCTTTTGCATCGTTCCCCCTTCTTTTGACACTAGATCAGCTACGACAATAACGACGGCAATAGGGACGACGACGATGCTAATGACGACTCCACCACTGCTTCATGTCGCCCAAAAAGGCTCTTTTTAAAATTTTCAAATGTAAAAAACATGGGGA
>LT554300.1:109402-123020 GCA_900079185.1 Absidia glauca
AAAAGAGGTAGCTATTATATTCTATGCAGGAGCAGGAGTGTTGTCTAGGGCTGGGCCATCCACAGGAGGATACATGTGATAGATATCAGAGGCAATGGAGGGTGGTTTGAGAGACGAGGTAATTTGACTAATATGCGTATATTCCGTCCCATCTCTATCGTCGTGATGGTGTTGCTGCCGGTCCACTATATCCATAGTCCCGCTTTCTTTACCTTTGAGTAAAGACAGCAGCAGTACCTGAGGACTATAACAAGGAGAAGGTTGTATTAGTAGAATCCACCTTTGACATCCAACAAGCATTGTTCTTACTGAAAGATATATGCCACCTGAAGAGCCAGTTGCGTCAGTAAGGGAAGGTAGATCCAGACAGCACAATATAGCATCAGTAGTACCGAGTGTTGTAGAATTGCGATCCGAAACACACTATAAAACAAAAACAATAAGACAAACAAGCCAGAGCAGTAATTCAGGGCAGTGAGAAAGATCTTGTTCCGGTAGAACGAGAGTTGGAGAGGTTGTGTCGAATGGATCCGTAAGGCGGCAGGGTAGATTTGATTGAGATGGTAGAGGCTATAGACAAAGAGGGACCAAACAGAGAAAGAGGTGAAGGCCCAGAGACCAAAATGGATTTGGGTGCCCCATTCGGCGAGCTTGAGTTGACCTTGATCGGAGAGAATGCCAATCACTAGACTGAGAGAGTTGTTGACAATAAAGGGGAATACAAGAAGCATGTGGCCACAGAAATACTCCAGCCAGAGAAGGTTGACGATCATCATATGATCCTTGGATGCAGGCGAAAACCACGACAAGCAACGCCACCAACTTTGCTTCTTTTCGTTGAGGTGGATGACTTCGGTCTATGAGTAGCGTCATGGTGAGCGAGCTGTTTGATTTATATTGACATACAGCTACTTACCTGAGAGAATCTTTGCAGGAGTGACAGCATGTAGAGCGAGCCTATGAGGAGGGGAAGAGTCAATGTAAGAGTGGTAAGAGTGGACCTAAGAATCACTTACAAGTATCTGTACAGAGCTGTAGTGGAAAATCAAAGAGACCTAAGATTGGCGTTGAGTCTACGAGGAACATTGAAACGAAAATGTACTTACAGGACCGTAGGGTATGGTTCGACGGGAAAGCATCCACCAAAAGCACAATAAAGTCAATCACCCACACTAGGCAAGGAGATAAAAAGATGTCAGTTCAGAGATACAACAGACAGAATACTTACAAGCGCTAAACACTGTGGTAAAAAAGAAGATAGTGTCGATCGGTCGTGGACGTAAGAAAAATCGTCGCCGAACGGACGCTTGTTTGCTGAATACAGTTTGTGATTGATAGACAAGTCGATGGAATACAATCGCCGTTCCTATTAGCATCAGAAGAATAGAAAAAAAGTTTAACGAAGACGGTTCTTTTCTTGCCTTACTTGTTTCATACCAATGACTGAATTGATGCTGGCCATGACTAACGCTACAAGTAAAAGATGGACGAGTTTGTCGGACTCGTCACAATGGTAGATCGAGAGGCGAAAGTCACAATGACATGATCCATCTAGACAGAGATGAGAAAGTGTGCTGTTTTCCATAGGACACAGACAACAAAAAGAAGAAAGAGAAAGGGGCAAAGACCTCTCTCCTTTATCAAAAAGGGATTTTTAAAACTCCGCCATTTCGCCATGATATCATGTCCCTACATTTCTCTAAGCAGTAAGGTAACCAAGATGGATCTGCGCTCTCCCTTGTTGTTCATCTTTTGAACAATGAGGGGAAAAGTGAGAGATTTTATTGTTGTTCATGCTATAAGCATCGATTTAAGAAAAAAATCGGGGTTTGAAACGTAGCAATGCTAATGTGGCACCTGGTGGTGGTAGCTTTGAGGAGGATGTTTCGCCATGATGGAAAGGACATCATACATGATATCAGCAGCAGCCATGGCGGTCAATTGAGCATTTGTATCATAAGCAGGAGCGACTTCAACTACATCAGCGCCAACTAGATTCAATCCTTCCAAACCCTGAATGATTCGACGCAGTTCTCTTGTGCTGAATCCACCTGTCTCAGGGGTCCCTGTCGCAGGAGCAAAACTAACCCAACCCCCACCCGAAAAAAGTTAGTCGTCACCCTCCAAAATTTTTTTGTTGGTGTGATAAGGGACTTACCTTGGATCCAATACATCGATATCTAAAGAGAGATACACATCATTGTCGCCCACAGTCTTTCTGATGCGATTGATGATCCCTTGCGTCCCAATCACATCGATCTCGGCTGCTTCCACCAGCTGGAACCCACAACGTGCATCGTCTGCATAATCTTCGGGCAAGTGCAGTTTGCTTCTGATTCCTACGTGGATGTTGGCATCGGGGGAGATGAGCCCTTCTTTGGCGGCAAAATAAAAGTACGTCCCATGGTTCAGATTAGGACTCGTTCGGCCTTCAAATTGATAAGGTGTCCAGGTATCAATATGTGAATCGAAATGAATGACCGAGACTGGACGACCTCCATTGTGGTGATGAAGGGCCCGCAGGATCGGGAGAACGATGGTATGATCGCCACCGAGCGTCAAGAGACGAGGCGTGTAGTGGTAGCTGTTTGTGTAGGTAAAGGAAGGGTGGCGTTGTAATAGAGAGAGGTAACCGTCAAAAATCTGTTCCATCGCTTTATCGTTATCAAAAGGCCTACATGCATATATAATAAAAAAGTCAGCCCTGGCGGAGTTTGGATATGTTTTTACGTACGTGACAGGAATATCACCGCAATCGACCATAGTGAGTCCAGTGGTCATTGGATCGATAGAGAGAGGGACATTGTAAGTGCCTGCCACAATCGTCCGTCTCGACCCTTCACGGATCCCTGATGGCCCAAACCGAGCACCCGGGCGATAAGAGGTCCCTGTATCGAACGGAATACCTACCACCGCTATATCGTAGGGCGCCGCTGAGTTGCTAAGGCAACGCTCGTATGGAAGATGGGCAAACGTGCCCAAGCCCATGAAAACTTCACTGGTGACATCACTGACCGGCATTTCCCGTGGGACCAAAGGGACGGCCAGCACCAGACTTGGTAGCAAAAGTAAGAGTGGGTTGTAAAAGTACATTAGAAGCATACATAAAAAGAAAAAAAGAAGAGGAAAAAAAGTTTCGCCCTTTTACGCTTAACAATGCGGCGCACCGCCCGATTGGGTTGATTTCTCACGCTAGTTGTCATAATGACTCCAAAGTCCCACACGCTTTGGTCAGTGAAGATACTCCTAAAGCTCACACCCAATCTATAAGAAAAGACGAAGAGCTTGCTTGAAAAACAGCCCCTTAGCAACCATTAGTCCATAGCAACTGTCAGATTACCACGAGAAACGGGTTCAACGAATTTTGCAACTCCGACCGTGGTCGACTGAATTTTGCGGGAAAAATTGGCGGCGTTTAAAAATGCTATAAGTCTCCACTTTTTCGCCCATTCTTTGATTTTGCTCCTTCTTCCCCTCGTCATTACTTTTTTTGCTTCCATTGTCATTCTCTTTACTCCACGGCGACAAACGAACAAACGAACGAGCAAACGAACGAACGAACGGTAACTATTCCCTTCTCTCTTCAAGTTCATCTTTTGCTTACCATTACCAACTTTTTGCCTTTTGCATCGTTTCTCTTTCTTTTGACGCTAGATCGGCTACAACGATGACGACGACGATAGAGACGACGACGATGCTAATGACGACTCCACCACTGCTTCATGTCGCCCAAAAAGGCACTTTTAAAATTTTCAAATGTAAAAAACATGGGGAAACCCTCGCAATTTTTTTTTTAGGTGCACACCCATTCCATTGTAGAATCTCGTAGTCAAAGTTACTAATAAAAGTGTACCAATTCTTTGCCCATACCCTTCCACTACTATCACTGACACTTTTACACAGCTTGGCTCTCTTTGTCCATCTTCACTTGCTTGACTTTTACAGTAGTTTAGTCATTCTCATTACAACCCGTCGCCATTTACACATTAGCTTAACTCTAGCCTCAAACATAGACTGTACCATAGTTCCTTTAGTCATGTTACCTCAATAAAGCCTACTTGAATCTTCCTACGAAAGACTTTTTCTCAAATCCATAACCATGACAAGACCAAGTACATTATAAAGACCAAACTACAGCTGAGTAGCTCATCATTGACAACTCCTAAAACACCATTGGTTTACTAGTTGTGGTATCCAATGACATGTACATGATCGTAAGGTCTATCTTCGCATACATACAAGTTTTATTGGTACAATAGGATTATTGGGCTATTGTACAGACTATGTTTGAGGCCGGAGCTAAGCTAATGTGTAAATGGGGACGGGTGGTAATGAGAATGACTAAGCTACTGTAAAATCAAGCAAATGGAGTCGGACAAAGACGGTCAAGCTGTGTAAAAGTATCAGTGATAGTAGCGGAAGGGCATGGGCAAAGAATTAGTACAATTTTATTAGTAACTTGGACTACGAGATTCTACAATGGAATGGGAGTACACCTAAAAAAAAAATTGCGAGGGTTTACCCATGTTTTTTACATTTGAAAATTTTAAAAAGAGCCTTTTTGGGCGACATGAAGCAGTGGTGGAGTCGTCATTAGCATCGTCGTCGTTCCTATTGCCGTCGTTGTTGTCGTAGCCGATCTAGTGTCAAAAGAAGGAGGAACGAAGCAAAAGGCAAAAGTTAGTAATGGTAAGCAAAAGATGAACATGATGTGAGAAGAGGAGAGTTACCGTTCGTTCGTTTGTTTGCTCGTTCGTTCGTTCGTTTGTCGTCGTGGAGTAAAGAGAATGACAATGGAGGCAAAAAAAGTGATGACGAGGGGAAGAAGGAGCAAAAGTAAGGACGGGCGAAAAAAAAGTTCTTGTAGCCAATTCGGGGTTTGAAATTGAGAGCGCATAGGCACACACTGTTGGAGGAGTGTGCGATCTGATGACCCGCAATTGATATACGTCTTCTCGTTGAACCTGATACCAGCAAAAAAGAGGGCCTTGCCGATCGATTCCCACTGAGAAGAGGAAGACCTTTTTCTACCCGGGGGCGGTTTTATCTTTATTTCAAATTGAGTTCCCCGCCAAATAAGACTTCATTATCCCAAAATTCAGGCACTTGTGTATCTGTCGGAGCTTGCAACACTCCTCCCCACCTCCTCACCCTTTGAGTTCTATTCGTGCGGCGTTTGAGCCCCGCCGACATGCATGAATTTTATCAAAAAACAAATTTTTCTACAAAAACTTCCACTTGACTTTTAAGATTCCAGTATCGAATTTCCCAAGCTTTGCAAAGGCACTAGACAAAGAAGGGGGGATGAGAACAAGAACAGCAAGGCAACTTTTTCACTTACGCGGGGGAAAGATCGATATGATCAGCATCACAAGGTGGGCATGCATCTCGTACGGTGACGGTGATTTCATTCCCCTTGGGGCCTTGGATGAGGATCTTTTTACCACATAGTTTACTTTCTTCATCCATGTCGCCATAAAGATCGCCGCCCTGAAGAGAAGAAGAAAAAAAAGATGAGTCGGTGTTTCTTTTCGGCTTGGGGGGGGACTTACCAGGGCAGCAATGAAATCATTGTCGTCGTTCCATTCACCACAGGCACCTTGGTTGGGCGTGAAAAAGGTGACTTGGCCATCATCATAGTCCCAGTCATCATTGTCGGAACCATGGGTGGGTTTGGGGTCTTTCTCCTTGGTGGTGGTAGGTTTGGGGTGATGCTTCTTGGTGGTGGCAGGTTTTTCTTTTGTGGTGGTAGGCTTTTCTTTCGTGGTGGTGGTGGTGGTGGTGGTGGGCGTTTCTTTGGTGGTAGTGGTGGGTGCGGATTTCTTCAAAGTGGCAGTGGATGAAGAGGTGTGTGGTTTCTGTTGCTGGCTCTTGAACCGTCTTCGTTCACAATGGATCTTCACATCCTTTTCCAATGGCAAGATGACCTTGGTTGTTTCGGCCTTTTCCAGTGTGGGCAACGTGTAAGGGACATTGATCTGACAGTCGTTGCCAGTATGGCCATGGCCTTGTCCATCCTTGATGTGTGCGGTTTCTTTGGTGAAAACATGAATCACACTGCCCAGGGCAGCTTCATCGTTCCGTTTCGTTTTGCAGCGAGTGGATTGGGTGGTGGTGCCTTGGATGATCAGATGGGTACTATTGGCGGTGATTTTGGCCCGTTTGAGACTGAGGGAGCATGCTACAGGATGGCTAGGGTGGTGACAGGCGTGGGCCAAGGCGATGAAGGTAAGAATGAAAGTGAGGAGGAGGGAAAAGGAATGCATTGGACCAGCAATGTTGGGAAGGAATGAGTAGGGCAACTGAAAGATGAGGAAAAAAAGTGAGTCAAGAGTAGGGAGAGACGCTCGTTTTATATGTGCCAGTGGATGAAGTGATACGAAACTAAATGAAAGTACAATGGAAGGTGGTACTACTTGCATTTTCATAGCAATGGGGGCTCCGACTTGAACGCTTTTGCCGGTGCAATCCTCCCCAATGGCAACAATTATACTTTTTGATGCGGTGCATTTGATTGACTCCTCTTTGATGTCAAGTTTTGAAGGGGTGGGCAAGCGTTTCTATGGTTTCCAGGTATTCCATTGTTCACTCGAGGCCAAAAAAGGAAATGCTTTCAAACGGCGACGGCGCAAAGCGCAGAGACAGAATCTTAATGAACACCCCGAACAGAACCATGAGAGAATTCTACTTTTTCTTTTTGTTACAATGGGATGGGTCTTTTTTAATGTAACACGGTGTGTAATCACAATAGAAACTTTCACGGATGCTTTACATTGATGAAGTGGATGGGAATCAAACAGCTGCCCTGGAACGATTCATGCAAATCACCATGGACGGATCAATGGGAAGGAGAAATCTCTCTTTTTTTAACGGTCCGTGCATAAATGATTGATGGTATTACTGACACTATGTACGAGCAAATGCAAACAGGGTGACCTCACATGGTTTGGGTTTTGCACACAAAAGAGAATACTACTTCTTGTGTGCTCCGTACCATCATTGGCTAACTTGCCTTTTTGGGTTCTTCTACAGAAAGACATATGATTCCAGGAGTGAATAGGAGAGGGGGGGGGAGGGAAAGGTTCTTTATTTGACTATGATACAAAAAACAGTATAATGAAGGGGGTATCTATCTATCTATGTCTCTATACGATCATGATGGGGATGCTGTTGTAATACAATGTTTGAGAAAAAGTGATGAGAAGCAAAGGTGGGACGGCGTAGGACAGGAGATGGAAGGGATGCAAAGGGGCGGACGTTCTGGATGATGTCTTCTTGATCAAAGGAGCGGCGAGTACTAAAGAAGAAAAGATGTGTCAAGATCATACCCATGGAACCCTATAGGACAATCACTTACATAAGAGGTTCATCACTATTGGAGAGTCGGTTCAAGTGGAGGTAGACATCAGTGCCGTAGCCTTCCATGGACATCAGTTTTAAATCTCCACCAAAGTATCGCGCATACTACGATTGCAAAACAAGGTTAAGGATAGTAACCTTCTTTTTTTCTTCTTTTTCTTACCAGCCTTGATAGCGGCAAACCACAGCCAAAACCAGCCATTGGCGCTTTGTCAGAAGGTCCATCCTCCGAATCCACCAGAGACTGTGCCTGAGCGGTAGTATACTAGAATGAAAAGAGAATATAATGCCGTCAGTCCTTGTAGTAGTCTAATCGACCCCACTGATTGTTATTTATTCTTTACCATATAAGTCCAAACCAAGGGAATCCTCGACCGAGCAATTCCACCGCCTTGATCGGAGATCTTGATAGTAACATCTTCCCGGCCATAAGCAATCACCATCTGGATAGGAGGAAAGTCGGCCTCCAGATCAGAAAAGCGTTCGACCACAGCACGTAGGGCGTTCTTGACCAATTCAAACAAGATATGCTCGAGATGAGAAGGGACATACATAAATTCGATATCGGCGGGACAGAACATTCGGACGGCAGGCGGTTGGAAGAGACCATAGTGTTCCTGACATATATGACGGGCTTGTGCAATGGCGTTTTGGGCGATTTGCTTGATATTGGCCTTGGTACAGATCACACCGACATGATGGGGGCGTTGCTGTTGCTGCTGCTGGTGAAGACTAAGATGTTGACCGATAAGCATCCTGATACCCATCCGTGACATGTAAAACCGGTCGAGGAAGGTTTGTATGGTGGAATCGATCTGATCTGGGGAGAGCGGCGAGGTGGTTGCTTTGTATTCGAGAATGCCCTGGGCCATGGTTGTCACCACTGGATCATGCCGTCGTTTGATCGTCTCTAACGTCTGCGTAAGTGATCGATCGTAGTCTGAGTGATCCTTGCTGTTGTATTCGGATGCATCGGTGTGGGTATAATAGTGATGATGAGTGGTGGATGGTGCTTTGATCACCGTTGCCTTGGGACGCCGTAATTCGATCAAATCCTGCAAATATATACTTAACGAGTCAGTTCTCTCTTTCCACTGGCCTTGTTTGTACTGTACCTGAAAGGATTCTGCATACCAATGCTTGACCTTGAGAATGGACGGCATGGTTCTGATGTCCGGTGGTAATTCCTCCAGTTCCTTGACACGATGAGCCAGTCGAATAGGTAACTCCTCTACAACAAAAAGTACATTGGTCAATAATAGGAAGGGGGTCCTTGTCCATTTGTTCGTACCATGTAGAAACTCGCTTGCTTTAAATAAGGTTCCTTGAGAAGGGGATTGTCCTATTTGATAAATAGAGTCAGATAAAGAGATAAAGGAGAAGGTTATCGTCTAGTTTACCAAACATGGCCATTTGTTTCAGCGAGACACCAGTCTGGGGAAACCTTGCAAAGTACTTGATCTTGTCATATAGATGAGGTGTCATTCGAAACCCGGCCATTTTGATTGTAGTAAACGAATGGAAGGGGGAGGGGAGGAGGGGAGAGGGAATAGTTAAGTATTAGGTAAGACGAGTCAAGCCCAAGTCGTCTTTTCTTTTTTGTCAGCTATTCGGCGATGATCGTGAGAGAGAGAGAAAGAGGAGCCAATGAAATTGAAATCCCAAGGCGGCAAGTAAACCCTCCCCCAAAGCGGCGTTTCAATATCCAAATTCAGGGCTAAATAAATTGCCCCTTTCCTTTTGTAAAGGTAGATGAGTTCTGTATTATAGGTTGTATGATTTCTATGCCATATGTTGTGTGATGGATTGTGTGTTACGGGTTGGATGATGGGCTTGTGTACTGTTATCTGCTACTCAAATAACGACGTCGAGGGGACCCTGCCTTTTAAAAAAAAGTGGAATTGACGTCCCTCACTCAAGTTTGGTCCTAAAGGAATAGAGGCTGTGCTAATCTAGTCATGGAAAGGCATGGAGGATGGTTCCCAGAGTGTTTTATTGATTGAGAGAGGTTGTGCTTATGCTATGTCTAACTGGGGAGGAGGATGTATACATGACTTGGTATGGAAATGACTAACCTAGTGTAAAGTCGCAGGGAGTGAAGGAGGAAGATCTATTCAGATGTGCCAAAAAACAAGTGATAGTGTCTAAAAGGAGTGAGCTAAGGATTGATGCTCTTTGTAAGCATATGTCCATCCAGTCATGGTGTCAGAGAGCCTATATCCGTTGTCATTGCCTTCGATCATTCAAGAAATTAAGAAGCAATGATGCAAAAGGCAAAAGGCAAATGTTAGTCATGGTGAGAAAACAGTGTTCATCAAGGGAAGCAAAGGCAAGGTTACCTTCTGATCAGTGCTAATGAGCGTCGGTTTATAGAATGTTTACGTCAGAGGCGGTGTCGTTACGGTACGGAAAGATAAAAGTAAAGACAATGTAAAGGTAAAAAGTAAAGACGAAGTGGAACAAGGAGAAAAGAAAAAGGTGGGAAGAACAACGCTACTATAGTTCAATTTTTCAAACGCCGCATTTTTTTTAAAAAAAGTCTGACCATCCCTCAAGAAAGAGGAACTCTGCCTTCATCTTTGACAAGGATTTGGACATGCTTCGTATCTATTGCTTGAGCTCACTTTTTTGGTACCTACCACTCCAATCGGTCACTTTTTTAAGGCTTATTGTAGCGTTCATGGACCCATTCAACATCCAAATGCATGTTTCTTGGTACCATGCAATAGATACAAAGCACGTCCATATCCTTATCAAATTTGAACGCATGTTGTCCATCTCAGTTCTGAGAAATAAATCGTTCTTTACAGAAAAAAGTGTCAAGCCATTCCTTTGGAAAACGTTTTGTTTCTCTTTTTTCTCCCAAACTGAATGGACAGCCTGCGTTCAAATTTGACAAGGACATGGACGTACTTTGTATCTATTGCATGAGACCAAGAACGCCTCGTTTCCTTGGATGAGCTCCCTTTTTGGGTACGTACCACTCCAATCAGTCGCTTTTTTTAAGACTTCTTGTAGCGTTCACTGACCCATTCGACATCCAAATGCATGTTTCTTGGTACCAATCGATAGCCACGCAATGCATTGTGCTGCCTGTCAAATCTGAAGGCAGGTTGTCTATCTCAGTTCTGAGAAATAAATCATTCTTCACAAAATATAGGCCACAATTTTCAAAAGCCGCTGCAGAGCAAAGTATTGGGTGCTAAACTCGGGGCCTATAGGGCTAAACACAAGCCTGAGGCCAGCAGACGGAATAAAAGTTGCCTATAAACCCGCCTAAACTCACGCCTGTAGGACTAAGCTCAAGCTTGTAGGGCTAAATTCAAGTTTACAGGGCTCAATTTAGGGCAGTTTGGCTAAACTTCAACAGAAGCATTTCGAGTGCGTCCTGGATCTCGCTCTAGTGGGAGTTTCGAGACAAAAACATTTCGAGTGCGGACTTACAGGCCTAAGCCCAAGCTTGTAAATGTTCAAACTCCGACGCTTGAAAAAAAGGACAGGGAACCCCCTCGGAAAAAGTCCAATTTTTGTGCATCTCTTTTTTCTCCCAAACTGAATAGACAATCGGCCTTTAAATTTAACATGGACCTAAATGTGCTTTTCATCTATCGATTGGTACCAAGAATGCATGATTTACGTGGATATAATGCTACTTTTGGTACCACTCCAATCCGTCGCTTTTTTGGGACTTATTTTAGCGTTCCCAGACCCACTGGTCATCCAAATGCTTGTTTCTTGGTACTAGTCGATATATATGCAATGCATTGTGTTGCCTGTAAAATTTGAGGATGGGTTGTCTATCTCAGTTCTGAGAAAAAAAGGCATTCTTTCCAAAATTATGCATCTCAAGTTTTCAAATTTTCAAATTTTCGATCGAATTCTCAAAATTTTAAAACCCGCCGAAAAGTCAACCATTGGGTGCTATCATAAGCGTGGGGCATGAGACCACACAAAAGCGGACTAAAAGTCAAGGCTGAGGCCAGCAGACGGCTCAAAAGACCACCTAAACTTGGGCCCAGAGGACTAAACTCAATCCTGGGGGCCAGCAGACGGTATAGCAATTGTAGGTACGCTCAAGACAATCTTGATCAATCACTATGAGATATGACAGACCGTCATCAAAAAGGAGCGGAGTTTGCAATTAGGTTGTGTTTGTATTGTCTTGCATGAATCGTTAGATCTTTCCCAAAAGAAGAAAACAAGATCCCCCAGGACAATCTCGATGGTATGCTTCTTTGTTGAAAGGATACCTAGCTACTTTGTGTCATCATCATCGATAGCAAGTGTAATGATTTTGTTAGGGCTGTACTGTCCGTATGGCCTGATTGTCAATTAATGCACTGCGTCCAATCTCTTCCCGAGTGTTCAAGTATTCCATCTCGCCGATTAGCTTTTGAAGAATCACCTGGGGAATGAAAACACATGATGCTTCCCTAGTGATCGTAGGCTTACCTCAAGAGCGGAGTTCAAACTCCGACTCCACCTGACTCCAGATTGATAAAGGTCGGCATTCCACCTCCCCCCCCTATTTTTTCGGATCTCTTTCATCTTCTTTACATTGATCTGATGGAATTTCTTAAACGCAAGTCTCGATGGGTGACGTCGTTGACCCTCCCCTCCTTCAGGCCTTTGGAAGAAGAGCAAAGGCTTTTGGGCCCGCTAGACGTCGAACCATTGGATAATTGTCACATTGTGTACTGGGTAAGATGCTTCCCTGCCACGACCATCCCATCTCATCTTTTACTGTAGGTATTCCTCTTGTATGGTGTGGCCATGCTTCTGCCTTGGAATGGTAAGCAGCAACAAGGGAATATGGGGTGAACTCATTCTTTTTTTTGTAGTCTTCATCACGGCGTCGGAATACTTTGCTGCTCGGTTTGCCGGCACTGTTTATGAAGAAACGTTCCAAAGCTACTTTTCCACCTATTTTACAATCACAAATTTGGCGACCTTGATCTATCTCCTCTATCGCCAATCTTCAGTAAGTATCTACCTTTTTTAAATAGGAGCTCTCAATCACTTTTTACTCACCATAAAAAAAAAAAGTCAAGTGGGATTCAGATAGATGTGATGTATCCGTTAGTCGTCAACACCGCTACCTTTGGTTTCATGGCAATCACAGTGGAAACCTCTTTTGGCGGATCGGATTATTTTTGGCTGACGTTGGTGTTGCTTGTCTTGACGGGTGCCACCACCAGTTTCTTCCAAATGGCCGTCATTGCCGAAGCAAGCCGCTTCCCTCCAGAATACGTCCAAGCAGTCATGAGGTAAAAAGTAAAAGCATCATAAAAAGTAGGTAGGTTGACTCACCGTCTGTGTATGTTTTGGGTTATAAAGTGGGCAAGGCGTGGCAGGCGTGGCCGTGGCAGTCTCGTCGATCCTTAGTGCGCTAGCGGGCAAAACGGCGGGCGATACCAACCGGTCGGCGTTTCTCTACTTTTTATCAGCCCTATTGGTAACAGTGGCAGCCCTTGTCGGTCGGCTCATCCTCTCGCAACAGCCCTTCTACACCCATCAAATGCAACAGGGCAAGCCCGTGGACGAAAACGAAACTGACGGCATGACGACAACCCCCCTCTCCCAGATCATTCGCAAATCATCAGGCTTGATCTTTGCCGTGGGCTATATATTTGTAATCACACTGATGCTCTTCCCTACCATCACCTCCTTGATCAAATCCGTCCGCCTTCATCCCCCCACCTCTTTATCCCCTGGCCGCTTTTTTGATGATGATATCTTCATCGCCACCCACTTTTTGCTCTTTAACGTCGGCGACTGGCTGGGCCGCATCATCCCGCTGTGGCCCTTCTTCCGCACCTTCAACCCCCGCCTGCTCGCCCTGTATTCCGTGGCCCGCACCGCCTTCATCCCCCTCTTTTTGGTGTGCAACGTCGTGGTGTCCACCGAACGCCACTTGCCTGTGCTGATCACTAGCGACGTGGTGTATTTTGTCTTGGTCCTTGTCTTCTCGGTCACCAATGGCTGGATCAGCTGCGTGGCCATGATGGCCGCCCCGCAACAACCCTTTTTGCAAAATGGCACTGACCAGTCTCGGGCCGGGAACGTGATGGGCTTCTCCTTGGTGGCTGGCTTGGCGATCGGCGGCTGTCTCAGCTTTTGCGCCAGAAGCCTAGTGTAGTTAGAAACCTTCTTTTTTGCTTTGTATTTATCTCCTTTTCTTACAAATAAATGATGTTTGCACGATCTAGTCTTTATATCAACCTTCTATCTATAAAACGAGGGATGTTTTTTTTTTTTT
>LT554300.1:132398-157268 GCA_900079185.1 Absidia glauca
CCCCAAGAAGGTCGAGATGTCAATTTGAATGGACTGAAGAACAAGTTGTCTCGCAAGAACAAGCTTCCCAACCAACCCAAACTTGTTGATATCATTGCCGCTATTCCCGAACAACACAAGGCCGC
Source organism: Absidia glauca (assembly GCA_900079185.1). Classification (NCBI taxonomy): domain Eukaryota; kingdom Fungi; phylum Mucoromycota; class Mucoromycetes; order Mucorales; family Cunninghamellaceae; genus Absidia; species Absidia glauca. The sequence continues at coordinate 132,524 of LT554300.1, forward strand.
TTTACTGCCAAAGCTGAAAGCGAAGCCTGTGCGTACCGCCTCAGGGGTAAGTAAATAAAACAAGACAAGAAGAAAGGGACTGACTCATTGTCGTTATAGATCGCTGTGGTGGCTGTCATGTGCAAACCTCATCGTTGTCCACACATTGCAATGACTGGGAACATTTGTGTGTAAGTTGTAGTGGTAGGGTGAAGGGAGCTCGCTGACTCATAACATTCAATTAGATACTGCCCTGGTGGTCCTGATTCTGATTTCGAATACTCAACACAATCTTACACGGGGTATGAACCAACCTCGATGCGTGCGATCCGGGCTCGTTACGATCCTTATGAACAAGCGCGCGGCCGTGTGGATCAACTAAGAAGTCTAGGTCATAGTGTCGACAAGGTGGAATACATTCTGATGGGTGGTACATTCATGTCAATGCCTGAAGATTATAGAAACTACTTTATCTCGAACCTCCACGATGCTCTCTCTGGTCACTCTAGTAACGATTTGGATGAAGCTGTCAGGTAAAGGGAAGAATAACATGAAGGATTCTCTGAACTGACACCTGATTTGTCTCTGTTGATAGATACTCCCAGCAAAGTCAAACGAAATGTATTGGGATCACCATTGAAACTCGACCTGATTACTGCTTGAAACCACATCTCAGTCAAATGTTACGATATGGCTGTACTCGATTGGAAGTGGGTGTACAAAGTGTGTATGAAGATGTTGCTCGGGACACTAACAGGTAAATAGAACAACAGCGGCAATGATAACAATATGCTCACAACATCATTTTATTATAGAGGGCATACCGTCAAAGCCGTGACTGAATCCTTCCATCTGGCAAAAGACGCTGGCTTCAAGGTGGTGTCGCATATGATGCCTGATCTACCTAACGTGGGAATGGAGCGGGACATGGAACAATTCAAGGAATACTTTGAAAACCCGGCGTATCGATCGGACGGCTTGAAGATCTACCCTACACTTGTGATCCGTGGTACTGGTCTATATGAACTCTGGAGAACTGGCCGTTATCAAAACTATACTCCCAATGCTCTTGTCGACTTGGTGGCTCGTATCCTTGCTCTTGTCCCTCCATGGACTCGTATCTACCGTGTCCAGCGTGATATCCCTATGCCCTTGGTGACCTCCGGTGTGGAACATGGCAACTTGCGTGAACTGGCCCTGAACAGAATGAAGGATCTTGGCACGGAATGCCGAGACGTACGTACGCGCGAAGTGGGCATCACGGAAATCCATCAAAAGATCCAACCTGATCAAGTCGAACTGATCCGTCGTGACTATGTGGCTAATGGTGGTTGGGAAACTTTCTTGTCCTATGAAGATCCTCATCAAGATATCCTCGTCGGTCTGCTGCGTCTGCGAAAATGCTCTCCTCTCACCTTCCGCCCTGAATTGACAACTGAAGGTCCTTGCTCCATTGTGCGTGAACTGCATGTCTATGGCTCGGTTGTGCCTATGCATGATCGGGATCCTACCAAATTCCAACATCAAGGCTTTGGGACTCTGCTCATGGAAGAGGCCGAACGGATTGCCCGGGAAGAACATGGCAGCGTCAAACTAAGTGTCATCTCTGGGGTGGGTGTACGACATTATTATGCAAAGCTGGGTTATTATCTTGATGGTAAGAATGAAATGATGGTGGGGAATGGCTTCATACATGCTAAACTGACTGTTTGTATTCATAGGTCCTTACATGTCCAAAAAGTTGGTGTAGTCTCAAGTGCATAAAAGTTATTCAAACTCCGTCGCGTGTATATAGATCCATTTTTAAAATAAAATCATTCTTCTCCCTCTCTTCCACTTTGTCTTTACCTTTTTTTTTTACCTCATGTCCCGTAACAGCAAAGAGCCCCCCTCTTATCCCAGTGGCTTGCCCCACAGACCGACACTACCTAAAACCTCTGGTTTCTTGTTTGAAAGACGACCATCTACTCATCAGGTAATTGGATCTTGATGACCATTCTACTTTTTGCTAATCTATGCAACCCTCTTTGACACTAGACTCCTCTTATCATGGACTCAACAAACCAAAAGCAACTGGCTATAGGTGCACCTCCCCGCCCAACCTCCTTCTCCTCTAAAGCACTCGTTCCTAGACCTGGGGTGGTACAAACAACGAAAGCATCCATCAGTGACGCCAGGCGCCGCCGTCCACGCATGTTTTTGGGTGATCTCTCCAACACAGTCAACTACAGTCGCTCTCTCAACAAAGGTTATCCCATACCGTCGTTTTCAATCCACGGTCCCAAGACTGAACCTGATGTAAGTATGTTGTTTATGACCTGAACTACCCTGAACTAAAACTTTTGTTGTAGGAACCAACTGCCCTTGAACAGCGTCTCCTACAAGAAAAACGGAAGACTATCTTTATGGATATGAAAATCAAAACGTCGCCTCAGTCCATTCCCTCGTCCCCTTCAGACTATGTTTTACCATTGGAGGGGGGTCAGCAGCAACGACGACAACAGCAAGAACAACCCTGCCTTGCCATTCTACCAAAGGAAATGGATAATCAAAAGCACCACCACCAACAGCAACAGTCCTCTGTCTCATCTCAGGAGTACGATACACCAAAGAAAACGGTAGCAGGAATAGATGCCTCAGAACACGCCTTACACGACACTCTGGTGGCCATGACTAACACAAGAACCGATCTTCAACAGCTTTATGAATGGGCCGATGTCTGGATGCAACAACATGCCGCTATGGGTGATATCCAACAATTATTGATCTCAGACGCAGCGTACAAGGCTTATGCAACAAATCGTAAGGTCAATTCTACTGTTGTGCTTACATTATGCTCACTTTTTTCTTTTTCTATGAAACTTAGTCAAACGCATCACCATACCACTACTCTCTAACAGTGTACCCGATACAAACATCAATCATCTGCCTCAGATCGAGGCCCTTGTCCATGAAATGAACTCTTTGCACAGTAAGTTCGAGTGAAAACATGAAAAAGAACGAGTACTCATACTTTACATTGTAGAGAACGTGGTCCGCAAGGTTGACACTGTCCCTCCTATCAAACACCAACCGCCTCTTGAGAACAAGCCTGCCCTGAGAAAAGTCCCCTTTGACCTCTCTTGTGTCGATCTAAAGGCGAGCATTGCCACGGTGTCATTAAGGTAAGGAACTGGTTGGATGTGTCAGTACTAACACTATTCTGCCTAGTCTGCTGGAAATAGACTCTTACCTCTACCTCTCATCGAACGAAGCTCTTCAAAATAGTCGGAATACTGCGCACAAATTGGCAGGACTGAAGGAACTGTAAGCTCAAAAGACAAGAAACTTGTAATGCCCACTCACAAAGACACCATTGGTAGATATAAACTCCGGTTGCAGGAAAGCAAAAAGTACAAAAAAGCTCTCCAAGCACGCAAGAAAAGAGCAAAGGTAACGCCACAAACAAGGAATCACACCTTCACTCACTTTTTTTATTTTATAGGCCAAGCAAAAAGAACATGCCTTGATGAAGGGTGGCGTGTAGGTGCAAAAAACGATGGCTCATAAATCTCTGGATCTAAAGTGCTTCTCTTATATAGGATAAGGATAAAGGCCATTGCATGCAAAACACTGGAGCTCTATAAGAAACGGTAAAAGAGAGGAAAAGGGGAGGGGATGCTTACTCATCACATTGACCTACGTAGCGAAACTTGCTCAAAAGGGCTTGCAAGATCCCTGGGACAAGAACGCAAGGCACTGGAAATGCGATCCGATCAAATGGAAGACCTTATCCAGCAGCGTCAGGGTAAGTACCTAAAAGAAAAAAAAAAGGTTCTTCGTCCTCCACTCACTCTTTTGTAGTAATCAAATGCGGTGAAAGCCCCAGAGACGTTGATGTTTTTTTTTATGTGTAGGTGCAAATCCAAAACGATCCAAACATGCCTGACGTGGCCACCTACCTTGCTATAATGATGAATCGATCCCCTGCCAAGCCGCCCAAAAAGTCCGAACCTCAGCATTTGATCCAGCCCAAGGAACCCGCACCTCAGCATTTGATCCAGCCTAAGGAACCCGTACCTCAGCATCCAATCCAGTCCATCGAGTGCTTACCTCCGATCCAGCCCAAGGAACCCTCACCTCCCGACCAGGTCAGCAAGCCCTCGCCAGAGCCATCTAGCCACACCAAGGAGCCCTCGCCACAGCCATCCAACAGCGCCAAGGAGCCCTCGCCACAGCCACCGAAGAACAAGGGTTACTTTCTGCGATCCCCCCAGACCAAACGTAAAAGAAGTGTAAGTGCCCCCGCTGAAAAGATAAGCTTTCTGCTAACCTATTCTTTGTTTTTTGCAGGAGCCTATGCCTCAGTCATCCAAACCTAAAAAATCTTGTCTGCCTGCACAAGACCCACAGCCTAGCAAAAGTGTCAGTAGCACAGGTGTAAAAAGACCCATACTGATTTAAACTTTTTACCATAGGTTAACAAGCCCAAAAAAACGTTGCCAGAAGTGCCCGACCCCAAGCCTAAAAGACGAGTAAGTACCTCGGGCGGAAAAAGACACCTAACTCCCTATTGTCTTTATAGAAGCTACCTGGATCAAAAAACCTTGGAACGGTAAGACACACTTTTTTTTTCAAGATAGATCAGTCTGACAGACCGTTTTTTTCTCTATAGATTCGAGACGTTGCTATCACTGAACCCGAGGATGATGCCGAACAACAAGTAAAGTAGTGATCGTATAGAAGCAATGGGGGACTAACAGCCTCTTTTTATAGATGCAGGTGTATGTTGCAAGTCTTCGTAGCGCTGTGTCACGCAAAACTCAGGAACCCTCCGCCTCAAAGCAATGAATGGCTCTCTCTCTCTCTGTCCCTAGTCAATAGTGCATAGTCCAAAAACCTTTTTTTAGCGTACAGAAAAACACACACTTTTAGATATAAAAAGGGGTATCTTTAAAAGATAAGGGATGATTCATGTGATGGAACGGTATGTTGTTGTTTGTTGTCGTATTTACAATGAGGTGGTGCTGATTGTGATTCAAAGGGGGGGGGATCTTCCACTCAGAACCAAAAACGATTGGTTAGCCGACGGTGCAACTAGTTTAAACTCCGCTTGCACTTTTTCCATTCTTCCGCTCCCCTTTTCTCTTTTCTCTCTCTCTCTCTTTCTCCTTTTTTTTTTTACTCTACACAAACGCAAATGTCAACGACGATGGCTGGAACGGAACGATACCAACGACTGGAGAAGCTAGGGGAAGGCACGTATGCGACGGTGTTCAAGGGCAAAAGTCGGCTCGGCGGCGAAATCGTGGCACTCAAGGAAATCCATCTCGATGCAGAAGAAGGGGCGCCGTCCACGGCGATTCGGGAAATCTCACTCATGAAGGAACTCAAGCATCCAAACATTGTGCGGCTCATGGATGTGATTCATACGGAAAACAAGCTAACCCTGGTGTTTGAATTCATGGACCAAGATTTGAAAAAGTATATGGATACGACGGCGCGGGCGACCCATGGGGCGTTGGATGTGGTGGCGATTCGACAATTCATGTTCCAGCTGTTACGGGGGATTGCGTACTGCCATGAAAACCGGGTGCTCCATCGCGACCTGAAACCGCAAAACCTCCTCATCAACAAACGGGGTGCGCTCAAACTCGGGGATTTCGGCCTGGCGCGGGCGTTTGGGATTCCTGTCAACACATTTAGCAACGAGGTGGTGACGCTTTGGTACCGGGCACCCGATGTGCTGCTGGGCTCACGCATGTATTCCACTTCGATTGATATTTGGTCGGCGGGATGCATCATGGCGGAAATGTATACGGGGCGGCCCCTCTTCCCTGGCACCACCAATGAAGACCAGCTGCAAAAGATCTTTCGCATGATGGGCACTCCCACCGAACAGACCTGGCCAAACGTCTCGCAATTGCCCGAATTCAAACCGAACCAACAGTACTATCCGCCACAGACCATCTACCACATTTTGCCAACTATCGACCATCTCGGCTTGGACCTCTTGAATCGCATGCTCCAGTACCAGCCCCAGCTACGAATCTCCGCTAAGGATGCTTTGAATCATGCTTACTTTGATCCCGTTAGGCACATGCAGTTTGAATAGTAATCTCTCTCTCTCTCTCTCCTTAGTCGTAGCCCTCCCTCATTCCTTCTTTTTGTTTGTTTGTACAGCTTGAACTCTTAATAAACTTGTTACTCTTTTGACTTTTATCATAATCAAGGTTGCCATACGTTGCATAAACGCTTCTGTCGTTTGTGGCAGCAGGTTGTCATGGCTACTAACTGGTGCTGGTGAGGGAGAAAAAAAATGAAGGATTTTTCAAATCCCGCCGTTTGGCGGAGTTGGAATGTGGGCCAATTCACTTTTTGTATGCTCACCCTCCTCATTTTTTTTTTGATTCCTTCCTTTTTTACTTTTATACACAATGGCTCAAGTTGCTGCCCAAATCTCCAAGAAGAGAAAGGTAAAGTGATAGGCTTATAGATAGATGGAAAGGGATCAGTACATGTTGGATGGATGGATGGATGGATGGATGGATGGATGGATAGATACACTGATACTGATGACTTTTTTTCTTCTTCTCATTCTGATCATTTAGTTCGTAAGTTACTTCGCCCCCTTTAGACAGCCCGCATGGCAACCTCATTTCGAACGAACACATGCAGCTCATCGACACTACCATTGATGCATTCCCTCCCCTAATCATTCTGCTTTCTTTGCTTGATTAGGTCGCTGATGGTGTCTTTTACGCCGAATTGAACGAATACCTCACTCGTGAACTTGCTGAAGATGGCTATGCTGGTGTTGAAGTCCGTGTGACCCCTGCCCGTACTGAGTAAGTCCAAAAAAGGGTTCAAGGAAGAGTGGTACTGACAATCCTTTCTGCTTTAGAATCATCATCCGTGCCACCCACACTCAAAACGTCCTTGGTGAAAAGGGTCGCCGTATCCGTGAATTGACCACCTTGGTGCAAAAGCGCTTCAAGTTCAGCGAAAACGCTGTTGAATTGTACGCCGAACGTGTGCAAAACCGTGGTCTCTGTGCCATTGCCCAATGTGAATCCGTCAAATTCAAGCTCCTCAACGGTTTGGCTGTGCGTCGTGCCTGTTACGGTGTTGTCCGCTTCGTGATGGAATCTGGTGCCAAGGGTTGTGAAGTCGTTGTCTCTGGTAAGCTCCGTGCCGCCCGTGCCAAGGCCATGAAGTTCAGCGATGGTTTCATGATCCACTCTGGTCAACCCACCCGTGACTTCATCACCACCGCCGTCCGCCACGTCATGCTCCGTCAAGGTGTCCTCGGTATCAAGGTCAAGATCATGTTGGATAACGATCCTACCGGCCGTCAAGGTCCCAAGCAAACTTTGCCCGATATCGTCACCATCTTGGAACCCAAGGAAGAATCCTTCATCGAAGTCCCCACTGCTCAAGAATTCGGTGCCCCTGCTCCCGCTCCTGTGGCTGCTGAACAACCTGTCGAAGCTTAGGATCGCTGGGTATACATAGTTTGTCTTTTTTTACACACATAATAAAAAAACATGATGAAAAAAAAACGATTGTCTTTGAATGGGTATGGTGTGTAGGGGATGGGCTGTCAAAACGGCTCTTGTTGGGTTTGAAACTCCGCCTAGGGGAAATCGATAAAAGCGTTACTTTTTTTCAAAAACTTTCATTCTCTTTCTCTTTCTCATTCATTCTCTCTTTTTTAAATCCTAGTCACCTACCATCATGTCCACTGAAGTCTTATACAATGAAAACAATGGCTTCGTCGATGCCATTCTTCGAGGTTATCGTTCTGGCATTCTGAACTCTTCTCAATACCTCAACTTTACGCAATGTGAAACACTTGAAGGTAAGAAATGTTCCCCCCCTCCTTTGTCTCATACATTTTTTTTAACTCGGTGTTCGTTGCCTTAGATCTTAGGTTACAAATTGGCGCCACAGACTATGGAACTCTGTTACAAAACGAACCTTCCCCTATCGCCACTTCAACCATCTCTGAAAAGTTGACGCAACGTCTAGTGGAGGAGTTTGACTACATTCGTTCCGTGGCGACGCAACCTTTGGCCAAATTCCTGGACTATATCACGTAAGTTCCAAGAGAGGCGATTGAACACTGACCTTTAATGTCGTCGTCTTTTTCTTTTTTATCGGTTGGCGTAGGTACCAATACATGATCGACAATGTGATTCTTCTCATCACCGGCACTTTGCACGAACGAGACACCCATGAACTTTTGGAACGCTGCCACCCGCTGGGTGTATTCGACTCTATGCCTGCCTTATGCGTAGCCACAACCGTCGCTGAACTCTTCAACACTGTGCTGGTGGAGACCCCTCTCGGTAAGGCACGGTACACACATACACGCACACTCATCCTTCTTCAGCCCCTTACTTTGCCAACTGTCTTAGTGCCCATGATTTGGACGAACTCAACATTGAAATCATTCGCAACACCTTGTATAAAGCCTACCTCGAAGACTTTTATCAATTCTGCCAAACCCTCGATGGTCCTACTGCTGAAGTGATGGGGGATATTTTGCGGGTAAAGTATAAAGAGGGGAAGCGACGCAGTGGTACTCACTATTTTATAGTTTGAAGCAGACCGTCGTACCTTCAACATCACCTTGAATTCATTTGGCACAGAGTTGACAAAAGAAGACCGCAAGAAACTCTTCCCCACCATTGGACGTCTTTATCCTGAAGGCAACGCCCGCTTGGCTCAAGCCGATGAATTCGAACAAGTCAAGGCGGTGTGTGAAGTCTTCCATGAATACCGGGGCTTTTTGGACACATCCTCGAACAAGACGCTGGAAGACATGTTTTTTGAACACGAAGTCTTTTTGAATCGCCTGGCCTTCCAACAACAATTCAACTTTGGAATCTTTTACGCCTACGTCAAGTTGAAGGAACAGGAAATCAGGAACATTGTGTGGATTGCTGAATGTATCTCTCAGAATCAAAAGGATAGAATCGGTAGTTATATCCCCGTTATGTGATTCCCCCCTCTCTCTCTTCGCTTTATTCCCCTCCCTCCCCCCTCGTCTTTGTTTTAGTTGTCTATTGCTGCCTAACATAAATAAATGCCTTTACCTGTTTAATATACTGTCTTGTATCGTCCGCTTCCCATCCTTGGATCACCCAAACAATCAGTGGTGAGCTACTCTGTAGGGTTTACCCTGAGCACATCGGAGTTGAAAAAAGCTATAAGTATCGCCCTTTACCCCAATTCCTTTTTTTTGCTTCTTCTTCCCGTCTTCATCACTTTTTTTCCATCGACACTAGAATAGCTCCCCAAACGACGACGACGACGATCATTAACGACGACAATCCTTAACGATGACGAACGAACAATAACTCTCCCTTCACAGCATCTTGCCAAGACCAACATTTAGCCATTTGCATCACTCCTCTTTTTTTCTTTCCCAGATCAGCTACGACGATGACGACGATAGCGACGACGACGATGACGGTAATGACGACTCTATCACAGCTTTATATCGCCCATAAAGGCTCTTTTAAAAATTTTCAATTGTGAAAAACATGGGGAAACCCTTGAATTTTTTTTTTTTGGATCCACTCACCTTTCCAAGATAGATTCCCTAGCACATGTACTTTTGAAGTGCCCCATCCCTTGGCCATGTGCACATCATCACTGATTTCTTTTAAAACCGCCGGCCAGCTCTCCTTTTTTGCATTCCGTAGCTCATTACACTAGACTAGTTATTCCACGGCAAGTCTTACTTGTAGCGTAACCATAATCTCATCTAGTCAATAAAAATTCACTTGATGCCATCTCCATGACTTTTCTTTTGAACGTGCTCCAGCCATCTAGGAACTCTGCCATGCACCGCCTTGTCTGCAACCAGAGTTTGAAAAAGGCGGAGTGTGAAATAGTGGTGGGGCCATTGAACCTACTTGACTTTTTTAGAAACTTTGCGGTTTCCAGATGTGAATTGTCGTGACGAGTTGCCCTGTATTTCCAAACCGCAATGGACAACCCATCTTCAAATTTCATGTGGAGCAAGAGGGAATCGGTATGTATCAAAAGACATCAAACTTGAAGTGTGTATGTGCTGTTTGCTTCTCTGAACGCTATACGAAGCCCTAAAACAGCGACTAATTCCAGTAGCTTCAAAGTTGGCCATTCGCCGATCCGAAACCCAACATCCTTGGCATCAATCAGTAGATAAAATACACTGCTTTCCTCATGTGAAATTTGAGGTGAGGTTTGTAATCTTTTTCACAAGAAAATCCAATACAGTAAAAAGCGACACTTTTCATGGGTGATGGTCCATGCTTTTTTTCAAAAAAGCGACGTTTGAAAAATTCGGCCACTTTTTGGTTTTCTGAAGTGGAGGATACCAGGAAAACTTGGTGCTTGTGTAGATAGAGCTCAGGAGGCAAAGTAGTCAGGTAGAAAACTGAGGATCGTCGTTTTCTGCAAATTGAAGCTCAGGCCCAGCCATGCCTGTGCACTCTAGATTTCAAACCCCGATTGGCTATAAGATTTTTTTTTTTTGCCCGTCCTATTATTTTGCTCCTTCTTCCCCTCGTCATTACTTTTTTGCCTCCATTGTCATTCTCTTTACTCCACGACGTCGAACGAACGAACGAACGAGCAAACAAACGAACGAACGGTAACTCTCCTCTTTTCACGTCATGTTCATCTTTTGCTTACCATTACTAACTTTTTGCCTTTTGCATCGTTCCTCCTTCTTTTGACATCAGATCGGCTACGACGATGACGACGGCAATAGGGACGACGACGATGCTAATGACGACTCCACCACTGCCTCATGTCGCCCAAAAAGGCTCTTTTAAAATTTTCTAATGTAAAAAACATGGGGAAACCCTCGCAATTTTTTTTTAGGTGCACTCTCATTCCATTGTAGATTCCCTAACCATTGTACCGATAAAGTGCACCATTTATTGACCCATTCCCAACGCCCACTACTACTGATACTTTGTATAGCTCTGGTCTCCTTTTTCCTTAGCTCATTACACTAAATTCACTAGATTAGTTACTCCATGACAAGCCCTGTATTTACTGCCATCCGTTAGGACATGTAGCTTTAGCATAGTCTCATTCAGTCAATAAAAAACCTACTTTAACCCATCTCCATGACTTTGTTCTTTTGCATAAGCTCCAGTGATTTTAGAGACTCTGATCTGTAGCGGTACAAATCACCCCGGTGCGCATGACCTTATACATGATGGCGCCAACGCGGCGTTTGAATTACGATTGGAAAAATGTGAACTCCGACTATCCAACGATTCCCCCCTCGTTTGATGCCAGTACTGCTGCCAACTCCACACTGAAACGCCAGCGTTTTGATCGCTTTTAACGTAGAGGGAACAACCATCTGTTCAGTTGTGCATGTACCAAGGAAGAGTCCGTCCTCTGCTATTGGACGACCGACACCGAGTGCATTAAAGTGTTGGAACGGAGGAAGGGGAACAAATGCAAATGGACACTACCTGATCGTTTTTTACGTACGAGACCAGGAATATACACATCTCTACCTAATGATCAGTATACAAAACATTCGTCGCTCTATCGTTTTGCTTTTGTTTGCTCGTCCTTTGTCAATAAATACAAACGGGATGTTTCACACCCGCCGCCTACAAATGTATAAAACTCCGCACCGACACTTTTTTTTTTTTTCTTCTTTCTTTCTCTTTTCCATTCTTCTTCCCATTCATTGTTTTTTTTTCACACACACACATACATTATGGATAACGACGATTACGATGACGTCCGGTGGGACGATTGCCCCACGACGACCAGCCACCATTACTCAACGGTTGACCCCATGTGTGATGACCCAGTAAGTTCCAATCATGTTGAGCTGAACACTTGCTCTTATGCACTGTATAGTACTGATGCTTCTTTTTCTTTGCCTTTAGGTTGAACGAGATGAATCACCGGAAGCATCCACCTCCACCACCACTGCCACCACCTTTCCACCTACAAACGATGATACCAACGATATACCAAAACCAATGACAATATGGGTGGAAGATCCTCAAAAGTACGATACAAACTTTATAGCCTATCTTGTGACAACGAGGGTAAGTCAGAGCATTGGATGGACTTTCTTTTTGTTTAACATGAAGGCGGCAGACGTCTGTAGAAACATTCGGGTCCAGCCAACCTAAACCCGTGCGGCGTCGGTTCCAAGACTTTACCTGGCTTTATCACTCGCTCTGTTTGGAATTCCCTGCCTGTATTATCCCTCGTCTTCCTGAAAAGCATCGACTCAGTAAGTAGAGGCTCTTATTGTTGGTATGTATGGATGGGCGACATTCATCTTCTCTTCGTTTATTCTCTCTCTAGAATACATTAAAGGCGATCGATTTGATAAAGACTTCATTGAAAGACGAAGGCTCGGGTATGCGGATTACTAACCAGGCAAAGAAAGCATGGTTAACTAACCCCTTTGCATTGTAGGCTCCAATGGTTTTTGAATCGAATAGCAAGGCACCCATTACTCCAGCAATCACAATCGACTCGTATCTTTTTAGAGTCCGGTGATTTTGTAAGTAGGCAAAGGTAAAGAGGAACCTACTGACCGTCTCTTTTTGTGTGTAGAAAAATGACAGCCAGATGCAATCGAAACGGATTCCATCCCCAGGTTCGGTATTTTCCGTCTTTGGCGATACGTTTCTCAAGTCAGCAAAGGTCAAGAAGCCTGACGATCGATTTGTCTCCATGAAGGAATCTGTGGAAAAGTTGCAGGATAACTTGGATGTAGTGGAACGGCTTTATTCTCGTATTGGAAAACGACAACAAGGCAAGTCAATAAGGAGGATGGGAGGAGAAAGGGGAGGGGGGGAACATGACTGACATCATAAAGAATAGGGTTGGAACAAGATTACCTTGACTTTTCAAATAGCATCCGAGGGCTCTCTGTCCTTGAACCAAAGGTGGAACGAAAACTCCGCCAGTTTGCGGAAACCATGGAAACGTACGCTGGATGCATTGCTGATCTTGTAAGGCATAGTGATAACATACGACCTCGAGCTCACCCACTTTAACTAGACGAAAAACGAAGATATCACCTACCTGAACAAAATCCATGAACTCATCAGTTACTGTCAAGCAACCAAGGTAATCGACACCTTCAAGGAACCGATGACGGTGAAGTGACTCATGGTGTGTGTGTGTGTGTGTGTGTGTGTGTGTGTTTATTCATCTTATAGGACCAACTCCAAGAACGTGATCAGAAACAAGTGGATTTCGAAGAATTGTCAACCTATTTACAACGGCTTGGTTTGGAACGAGAACGGCTCTTACATCCTGGCCAGCATAGCGGGCACGGCGGACCTTCATTGACGGACTTTATGGCGGACAAGATGGGGGAATTCAAAGGCAACAACTTGACTCAGACCAGAAGGGAACGGCTGACTCGCCTTCACTTCAAATTGGAAGAGGTAAGCATCAGAAAAGGGAACCACTGTCTTTTTTTAGGGTACTCATGCTTGGGTTTATTTTTTATATGTATGTGCTTAGCTGGAACAAGATGTATCACTTGCAAACGACGCCAATCATACTTTCTCGAGTCAAATGATCAAGGAATACAGTACATTTCAACAGACGAGGATGGTGGAACTAAAACAAGGTTTGGCTGCTTATGCAGATTGTCGTGTGGACTTTTATCAAAAGGTAAAGTAGGACAAAGATGGCGAGGAATAGGGCACTGATGGTGGGGGCTTTGGTTTGTTTTAGGGAATGGACCTTTGGACAAGTGTGTTACCTGTCTTGTCAAGTATGAATATAGAACAAGTGGATGATTATAATGGTTTAGATTAGGTTGTTAGTTTAGTCCGGTGGATCGTGTTTACATGCTGTTGTATCACCATGGTCACAGTTGATAAAACAATAAACAACGTTTGCATCTCCTCCTTCTTGTCTTCTTCTTCTTCTCTTGTAGTAGGCAATGTCTCCACAACAGCCACCTCCAGACGAACTCTTCATCGATCCATTCAAAGTTAAAGGCACCATCGACCCCACTACCGAGATCGGACGCCACGTGCTCTCACAGCCTCCTGCCACCCGCCTGGAGCTGTGGAGCTACTATCTCTACTACAACGGCAATAACGGCTACAATATGTTCTCATTCTTACCCACCTTGTTGCAAATGATGGCACAAAAAGGCGGGTTTGACCCTACTAAGCCCGATCGGCCCCCCTGTAGCCTGGCCCTGAGTAACGATGCCCCTTGCAATGTCCCATGGCCAGGCACCGATGGTATCCCCGTTGTCTCGATGATCATGTACGCCACTGCCATTTCATTTGCAGCCCAGTTCTTGCTGTTCATCACCTTTGGGTCCCTAGCCGACTATGGCAGGTACAACCAGTATATCTTGATCGCTGCCACCTTGATCAGTTGTGCCGCACAAATGTTGCCTGTGCTTTTCATCAACGATGACGACGGTTCCTCTTGGTATGGTATGATGATCCTCAGTATTGTCGCCAATGTTGCTTATGGGGTCACTCTCGTCCTGTATTGTGCGGCTTTCCCTATCCTAAGGTAAGGTTAGATAAGCTCCCACCGCAAAAGAGGTCTCAACTCATGTGCTGCTATAGTGACAATCTCCCGATCGTCAGAAGTGTAAGGGCAAATCCAGCCATCTCTGTCGAAGAAACTCAAACAGTGATCGAAAAATGGCGTAATCATGTCTCGGCCCTGTCAACGACGTTTTCCAACATTGGCTTCCTCATCATCTCAGGTACCGATTTTTATTTTATTTTAAAAGAGCCACCTTTGTTCTTTCTTTCTCACTTTTCCTGTGTTTGTTTGGATAGCTGTGTTTTTGGCAGTGTCTTTCATCCCATGGACGCAAGGTCCATTTTTAAACGAAGATCATCAGTTTGGAAACACTCCTTTGTACTACTTTGTGGCCTCCGCTGCGTGTGCGGGGTTTCTATTGGTCAATGCCATTCCGTATTTCCTCTTTCGACCCATGGGGCGCCGTGGCCCACCATTGCCACCAAACGAACATCATCTCACCATTGGATGGAAATCTGTCATCAAAGCATTAAGGTAATCGATCCATCTTTAAATAAGGATGATCGCTTACCCCCCTTTTTTTGTGTATGTGTATGTGTATAGGGAATCGAGGAAACATCGGTACCTTTTTTTATACTTGCTCGGTAATTTTCAAGCTCCGCACGACATGCATGAATTTAATCCTTTGGGCAGCTTTCTTTATGTTTAGTGATGGAGTGAATGCTATCAGCAGTATGCAGACCTACATCCAGAACGACATCACCTCGTTCTCGGCCACACAGACCGTGGTGCAGGGTTTCATTACCGCCATCACCTCTATCATTGGGTGCTTGATGTTTCTCGTCTTGGCGAAAAGGTACAATGTCAGCACAAAGACAAACCTGATGATCATTGTTGTGGCTACAGGAATTGTGCCCATCTGGGGTTGTTTTGGCATTGGCTTTAGCAACTTTGGAATACGGACGAATTGGGAACTCTGGGTCCTGAGCGTATGGTCAGGTAGGGCCTTTAAAAAAGCCCCTCTCTCTTCTCATCCCCTTTTTTTGTGGTATAGGACTATTTACAGGACCCATTTGGTAAGTAGTAGTAATGAAAGAGTGGCATTCAAAACTCATGGATGTTTTCCTTGTAGGGCATGGCAACAAACATTGCTCGGTGAACTGTGCCCCAAAGGTCAAGAAAACCTATTTTTCTCCCTGTTTGGCCTAACAAGTCGATCGAGTTACTGGATTGGTGCCTCAGCCATTGCTGCCGTCACCCAACAAACCGCAAATGCTTATTATGGATGGCCCATCATTGCCGCCCTCTTTGTCGTTGCCACCATTTTGCTCTGTTTTGTAGACATGGATGCGGCCAAGCTGGAAATGCTGCATTTGGACATTCAACGTGAATTGGCTAATACCACCTCCATGCGCCGTCGCAGTAAGAAGGGTAGTGAGAATACGAGTTCGAACACCGAAGATGATGATGAAGTGATCAAGATGGAGCTGGTTGAAAATCGCAGCGAGCCGTCCGAGGAGGAAGAGCATAGATCCATCTTTTTAAATCATACATGTCAATAGTAATAAAGCTCAAAAAAAAAAGAATGAAATGGTCAAAAGTGAAGGGGTAGAGGCATGAGAGGGGAAGTTGGCGGGGTTTGAAAATGCTATAAGTATCCACTTTTTCCACAAATCTTTCTTCTTTACTTCTTCTTTGCTTCCCCATCACTTTTTTCTTACCATCAACTTTGCCATGGCATCCCCTTTAACACGAGCTAGACATGACGGCTCTTAACGATGACACCTAGGGTAAGTCTCCTTTTCAGCATCCTGCCCACCTCTCTCTAATATCACTAACATTAACATCTTCCTTCATTACTCTTCTTCTTCTCAGCAGATCAAATGATATGACAGCGGATGTAGGCTCTCTGACACCAGGAGGGGATGTACATGTGATCAGATTAGGGATTGGGCGCAAGGGATTACGAAAAACATGGGGAAACACTTACAATTATTTTTTAGGTGCACTCCCATCCCAATGTAGATTCTGTAGCCATTGCACAGCTAAGCATCACTGCTTGTTTGTTTACTTCCCTTTGAACACAACCACCGACACTTTTGACACTGCTGGGCAAGACTCTCCATCTCTGGGTCATAACACTAGACTAGTCCTTCCACGTCCTGTACATACCTTCCCTCCCATATAGCATTAAACCTAGTCTTACTCGCTCAATAAAACTTGATGAAACCATCTCCATGACTCTGTCCCGATTCCTAGGACCAAGCGTGAGCGAAGGAATGGAAAAAATAAAAAAGTTGCCGGATTTTGCAAACGTCGCTTTTTGAGAAAAAAGCATGGATGATCCCCCTGAAAAGTGTCACTTTTTGTTGGACATGTATTTTCTCGCAAACGAGATAGCAAACCTCACCTTAAATTTTACATGAAGATATTTGTGCGTCTTATCTACCGGAGGGATGGTGGGGTTGATGGATGAATGACTGACTCGAGGGCCGCTGGAACAAACCCATGTTTCAAGACTTTATGTAGTGCTTATGGACGCATACGGCACAAATATACTTCAATGTTAGTATAGTTCGATAGATATACACTCCACCTTGCTCCATGTGAATTTTGAAGGTGGGTTATCCATCTCGGTTTTGGAAAACAAGGCAACTCGGCACAAAAATTTACACCTGGAAATCATACAGCTTCTAAAAATGTCAAATGCGTTTCAAGGCCCGCCCGACCACAACATTTCACACCCTGCCTTTTTTTCAAACTCTTGTGTGCGCATGCAGCAATCGGGCAAGACTTGGCACAGCGGCGCATGTCAGAAACATATGTGAATAGAGTAAAGTCATGGAGATGGTTTCAATTAGGTTTTATTGACTGGAGGAAACTACGGTTAAGCTATTGTAGGACTTGCCATGGAATGACTAATCTAGAGTAATGATCTACAGAATGAAGAAAGGAAGAGGGCTGGTCAGCGATGTTAAAGTATCAGTAGTAGTGTGCGCACGGATTGGGCCAAGAGATGGGACACTTTTGAGGCACAATGCCTCAAAGATCTATTAGGGAAAGGGAAAAAAAAAATTCAAGGGTTTCCCCATGTTTTTACATTAGAAAAATTTTAAAACAGCCTTTTTGAGTGATATAAAGCAGTGGTCGAGTCGTCATTGTCGTTGTCGTCATCGTTATCGTTGTCGTCATCGTCGTAGCGAATCTAAAGTCGAAAAGGAAATGAAAGATGTAAAAGGTAATTGTTAGCATGGCAAAGTAAGAGATGAACAGGAGCAGAGAAGGGAATCTTACCGTTTTTTCGTCGTCGCCATTATCGTTTGTGTTGCGGTGAATGTCGATGGAATGAAAAAAAGTAATGAAGAAGCAAAGAAGAAAGCAAAGAATAGGATTGTCGGGTGAAGTGATTCTTGGAGTCAAGTCGGGGTTTGAAATACGCTAACTTTTCGTCCAGGAACTTTTTGAAAACTCACCGGTTTTGAGCTCCACTTTTTTGTGTAAAGAGTTGCCTTATTTCTCAGAACCGCGACAGACAACCCATTGTCAAAATTCACATGAAACACAATGCAACTCATATCTATCGAACGTCACCAAGAACGAAGCACTTTTATGTTGTATGCATCCGAGAGCACTACTTTTCAGAAAACATACCATGCTGATTCCCCCTAAACCACATGTCCCCCACCTGAGAGGGCGACGACTTGGCGTAAGCGTAGTGAAGGTCCAAGGCTAGTTTCATTAACAAACCTGCCCCTGTCGGAGTCTGCTATTGATTTGTTAGAAACCCCTTTTAGCACAGTGATTGGTCCCTTTTTTTTGCAGCTGCCCCAGTCGGAGTTCCCCGCCTTTATGAAAAAAAGGGAGCGCTGTGTGCCCATACCTATAAAGTAACAAAATCGACACCTTCCTTACATGATCGAGAGAGAGACAGAGAGAGAGAGAGAGAGAGACAAAAAATATGTTTATTATAAGAGAGAGAGAGCTAGACTAAATGATGGATGCAATAGGGGAAGCCAAATGGGGTTGACGGGACAAGAGACGGCAGTCCGAGGTGGGTATCAAAAAAGAAGAGGTCACAGGCGAGGAGGACGGGAGGAAGTCATCTTCATCCTGAGGAATGATAAATGCATTGTTGCCCATGGGTAAAAGAAGTGAAGGCGGCGGTGGCTGGAGGTAATGCTGTTGTATGTGTTGATCCTCCTCATCATCGTGGGGAATGATAAATGCATCGTCACCTGGGGGTAAAAGAGGCTGCTGCTGTTCCTGCTGCTGCTGCTGTTCGACAGCCAAAGCATTGTCAAAGGCATCATCATCATCTTCAAATGCCATCACACGGCGATTCGTCCTAGCCGTTCGTTTCTGGAGGAATTGTTCCGCATGGGTCAGGGTGTGACAGAGTAATAACCGTTCACGCACATTGTATCGAGGGCGGCTGCGTTTATCGTCCCGATCGAGTTTCTTGATGGCGAGACTGTATGCTTTGTTGGCTACTTGTCGAGGCGAAAGTGTTGTGGTGCTCGAAAACAGTGTGCTTGGCGACCTTTGTTGTTGTTGTTGTTTCCATAAGAGGGAGGCCATGGTCGTAATGAGTATCGTCGCTAGTCAAATGAGAAGTGGTGTGGGCAGTCAAAACAATAAGGTTCATGGAAAGGTGTAAAAAGACAAAGAAAAATGTGATGGCTGTTGAGGAATTAGAAGAAGAAAAGAAGAGGGGAAAGAATGAAAAGAAAATCTTTTTTCCTTTGACTCACCTTCATTTGGGTCCCAAACCCCGCCCCCCTAAAAATACATTTCAAACACCGACGGGCCCTCTTTGGTCTCGATTGATGCTTGGTCAGATTGAATGAAACATGATACATAGTTTATTGACAAAAAGGAAGTTCTAAAAGTAATCTATTGTAATCCAGAGTGACGCAGCAGGGCATTGATGTCGACAGTGGGTCTTCCGCGGAACTCTGTCCATACTTGTCGAGGAGGCGTGCCCCCGCCCAGGGCAAGAATAGTGTCTCGGTACCGCTGGCCTACATTGACCACTGCTTCATTTCCGCCTTTCGCCTCTGCTTCTTCAAACGCACCGTATGCATCTGCAGAGAAGGTTTCAGAGTACTTGTATCTATTAGGAAAAAAGAGAGTCAGCGCATGCCTGTCTGTGTGTATGTGTGATTTACGAGTAGTAACCAGCAGCATAACCACCACCAAAGATATGGGCAAAGCTACAGAGGAAGCGATCTTCAGGTAAGCGGGGGATCAGCGTGGTTTCCTTGGCAATGGTGGCATCGAGATCAAACACAGTTGGATCCGTCGGGGCGGTTGGGGGTGTGAAGGAGGAGTGTAGGGCCAAATCAACTTTGGAGAAATGAAGCTGGAGAAATGGGTTAGAAAGAATGCAAACACAGACAAGCCCTTTTTACCTGTCTCAGCATGGCCATGCCACTTAAAAAGTGTCGGTTCTTCACTAAAGCTTGGACCATCTCCTTTGGCATAGGTTCGCCTGTTTGATAATGACCAGACAATCGTTCCAACCATTTGGGTTCACTGCAAAAGTTTTCCATGAATTGAGAGGCAACCTACAGACATACAGAAATAAGGTCAGGGCAAGGCTTGGGTGCATGTTTTACTTACTTCAACAAAATCCCATTCCACACCATTGATTCCTGACGCTTCAGCATAGTCCACACGGGTCATCATCTAATGTGCAAGAAACAGTGAGTGACGATTAAGAGGTACGATCCACTTACGTGTTGGAGACAATGGCCAAATTCATGGAATAGTGTCTCGACGTCCCTGAATTTCATCAAGGATGGTGTTGTAGCATCTTGCGGAGTTGGCTGGTTACAGATCAGATAAGCTAAATACATTATCAAAAGCGACAATGAGAACCTAGTCTTGTTCCTTCTTTTTTCTCTTGCTTACCCACAGGTAAGGTCACCTTTCCTTGGGGATCCTTATATCTTGAAGTGACCGTATCCATCCACGCACCGCTTCGCTTTTCCGCAGGTCTCGAGTAAAAGTCACCATAAAAGTATGCCTTGACGTCCCCCTTTTCCGCCACTTCAAACACCTTGACGTCGTCGTGCCAACGGGAGATGTTCTTCTTGTCGAGTTCGTCGGCACCGAGTTCACGCACTTGGATTCCTAGCACTTGGTCTGCCACATCGAAAAGACCCTGGAGCACCTTGGGGAAGGCAAAGTAGGCAGAGATCGTTTCGTCGTCGTACTTGTAGAGGGCCTGGCGGTACTGTTCAGAGACGTAGGCGGTGTCCCATGGCATCAGTGGAGCATCCTGAGCGTGGCCGAGATGGTCGACGGCAAACTGGGTCAGATCGGCGAGTTCTTGTTTGGCGTGGGTGGTCGAGGCGGTGTGTAATTGATCCAGGAGGGTGGAAGCTGTGGTGAGGTCGTGGGCCATCTTGACAGACAAGGAGAGGTCGGCATACGTGGCATAGCCGAGCAATTGAGCCTTTTCATGTCGGAGTTGGAGGATCTCGTTGATCAGCGGTTCGTTATCAGATGCTTTGGTGATGTTCGCCTTGTAGATTGATTCTCGGAGCGCCCGGTTGCTGCAGTTCATCATAAGAGGACCGTAGATCGGAAAGTCCAAAGTGATACAGTACACATCTTGATCATCGCCTTGGACACCTTGCATGACAGCGTTCTTCTTGAGAGTTTCCAAAAAAGTGTCGGACAGGCCTTCCAAATCAGCCTTGTTCTTGATCACCTTCTTGTACGCCTTGGTCGCATCCATCACATTGTTACCAAATCCGAGCGAGAGTTGAGACAGACGTTCAGAGATTTCGTTGAAGCTTTGCTTTTCCGTCGAGCCTTCAGCAAACCCAATCCCTGCATGTTGCATATCCCGCAGCGTCATGTCCACAATTCGTTGTTGTACCTTGTCGAGTGTATCCCATTCTGGCGATCCTTTCAAGCCTTGGAGTGCTTCGTATTTCTTGGTGGATTGGTTCATCAGGAGCCCAAGCTTGACAAATTCTGGCTAGTAACAACAGCAAAGAGGTATTAGCTTTGTATTCAATAGAGAGTTATCCTTGATTGCGACTTGCCTGGATTTGTTCGAGCGTGGTACGCAGATCTGCTGAGTTCTTGACCCCATTCAAGTGAGAAAGAAGACCAAACGCACGAGATACTTCAGTTTCGAGTTCGGTCACTAGAAGAAGAGAGAAAGAATGGCTCAACATTACGAGCTAAAAAAGGACAGTGGTTTACTTACGTTTGCCAATAGATCCTTCCCAAGTAGGTTCGAACGACTTTTCCAATGCCAAAAACCGTTCGCGAGTATCATTCAGCAAGGCCTGGAAGATGGGTACGGCCTGGGTGGGTTCGGTCAAGGTCAAAAGGCGCTTAAAGTCGGGGAATAGTTTCCAATCTAAGTATGGAGAGTCTTTATACGGTGCTATTTTGGTGGTCATGCAGCGTCGCAGAGTTGTTGTTGTTGTTGTTGGCATGGTTGATGTTGTCAATGGAAAACGAGAGGTCAGTGCTGAGCGAGTATATTGGCGGGCGGTAGGGAGAGTGCGTGCCATCAATGGCGTCGTAGCAGCAGGCCATCGACGAGGTAAAGATCTACACAATTGCCGATACATGGATTGAAAGTAAAAAGGATAGCGAAGAAGAAAGAGACAGGTCCAAAAAAAAGATCATGGGCCGACTATTTATCGGATTCTGGAGTGACTTCAATTATGCGCACAAACAAGCGGCGTTTGAAATATCAGTAAGTAATTCAGGGGTGTTCATTCAAACCTTACCATCATTGAACCAGGCAAGAATGTCGTATCGACGTAGAGTGGTAAAAGTGAAGACGATGGATGACAAAAGTGAAGAACAATGGAAGAAGAAGAAGAAAAAACCAGGTTTGGGATAAAAATACTGTTATCAGTTATCTGGGGATGTTTAATCTCCGACTTTGGAAAAAGGACAGGGAACCAACCGCCTTGGAAAAAGTGCCAGTTTTCTTGCATCTCTTTTTTCTCCTGAATGGAATCGACAACCTGCCTTCAAAATTAACATGAACCTAAATGAGTCTTTTATCTTTCGATTTATATAATGTGCGCCTGGTTTCTTTGGATATAGTAACAATTTTCTAGCCGCTCCAATCAGTCACTTTTTTACCGCTAATTTAAGCGTGCACAGACCCATAGGATATAAAAGTGCATGTTTATTGGTACGAGCCGTTTGCTACGCAAGGCATTGTGTTGCCTGTAAAATTTGAAGATATGTTGTCTGTCTCAGTTCTGAGAAAAAAGTCATTCTTTCCAAAATTATCATCTCAATTTTTCAAATTTCCAAATTTTCGATCGAATCTCGAAATTTTTCAAAACCTGCCGAAAGGTCAACCATTGGGTGCCAAACGCAAGCCTGGGGCATGTGGCCAATCAAAAGCCATCTAAAAGTCAAGCGTGAGGCCAGCAGACGGTTCAAATGACGCCTATCAAGCTAAACTCAAGCCTGTAGCGCTTGTAGATTTCATTCTCCGACTGTTGGAAAAGGACAGGGAGCCGCCTTGGAAAAAGTGCCATTTTTCTTGCATCTCTTTTTTTCTCCTGAATAAAATCAACAACCTACCTTCAAATTGAACATGGAGCGAGATGTGCCTTTCATATTTTGATTGATATAATGTGCGCCTGGTTTCCTTGGATACGTTGCTACTTTTACAGCCGCTCCCATCAGTCGCTTTTTTACGGCTAATTTGAGCGTGCACAGACCCATAGGCCATAAAAGTGCATGTTTCTTGGTACCATTCGACCGCCGAGCATTGAATTGTGTTGCCTGTAAAGTTTGAGGATAGGTTGTCTGTTTCAGTTCTGAGAAAAAAGTCCTTCTTTCCAAAATTATGCACCTCAATTTTTCAAATTTTCAAATTTTCGATCGAATCTCGAAAATTCTCAAAACCTGCCGAAAGGTCAACTATTGGGTGCCAAACGCAAGCCTGGGGCATGAGACCAATCAAAAGCCGCCTAAAAGTCAAGCGTGAGGCCAGCAGATGGTTTATACGTCGCCTCTACAGCCATTTGAACTCAAGCCTGTAGTGCCTGTAGATTTCATTCGCCGACTTTTGGAAAAAGGACAGGGAACCCTTTTTGAAAAAGTGCCACTTTTCTTGGACAAGGATTTCCTTTGAATTGGAATAGCCAACCTTACCTCAAATTTAACATCAAGAAGGATGTTCTTGTTACTCATCTAATGATTCCAAACATGTTGGATTTCCTTGGATTAATCGTCATTTTCAGGCAGTTCAAAAGGGTCGCTGTTTTGGGCATTTAAGTGGAGCTAACGGGCGCATACAACACATGAATGGGCTATTCTTGATATCATTCGATAGTTAAAGGTTACATATTGTTCCATGTAAAATTCAAAGGTGTGTTTTCTATTTCAGTTTTAAGAAACAAGGCAAATCATCGGTTTTACAGTTTCATTTTTTGTCAAGAGTTTCTAAAAAGATCGCCTATTTCAAACTCCGACAATTGCCTGTGATTGCACACAACCGTCAAATTAGGCTTACTATGCATGAGTGAAACTGTTTTTTATTTAGGCAGGTCAGATTCTATGATACACTACTACTATTAATGCTATTCTAAGGCTTCGTCCACGACTTCATCGTCCACGACTTCATCGTCCAGCTGTTGATGGTGTGGGGTTGACCAAGCATACCAGTACCCAGTGATCAGAGAGCCACCAACCATCTGCACACCCCAAAAGAACAGCACTGTCCAAGCGATTTGATAGAGATACTTTGGCGAAAACACCGTCCAGATAAAGAGATGTTCACGAAGAAGCGTCACCGAGAGAGACAAGGCGGCGAGGACCACACTGAAGACCATGAGGGACACCGAGCAGTAGTCGAGCCACCCACTCTTGTCGTCGTCGTCATCAAAAGCAAGCGCCCAGCCAGCCATACACCACCATAGCGCCCCCGACCAGTTGGAGCAAAACGTCGTGAGACCAATGACCAAGGGACGGTACCCATCCACCCCAATATACGCATTGCTGAGATCAATGGAGGCGATCGAGTTGGTGCGCCCCATGACAAAAAAGCCGTAGTGGCAAAGACATACCACCAAGAAACTACGGACCCAAAGCGGAATGCGTGTACTGCGTTGCCATATCAGGAGACATTCAAATTGTACCAGGAAGAGGATAAAGAGGAAGCTGTCGTGAGGTTTCGTAAGCAAGAGCAGGAGCGGGGTCATCAAGTAGACAAGAAGGCGAAGGTAGGGTCGTCGCTGAGTATGATCTATAAAAGAAAAAAAAA